>JAQIWG010005735.1:0-14165 GCA_034695025.1 Chamaedrilus cognettii | reverse complement strand
GGGGCGGTAGGGGGAATACCACAACACATAAAATTTTCGCGTGCATGTTATTTCGCGAAACGGTTAAAATCGATAAAATTACATGCGCCAAAATAAAGCTACGATAGCTACACGTATCCTACCTATGAAAAAGGCCAGTTTAAAAATAGTTATCTGTTCATGAAAATGTCATGAAATTTACTTTAGCTCCCTCTTCACAAAGGCTGGCTTTAGCTCCCGCGGTCCACGACAGCCAGAGCAGGCCTTATACCGTCACTCGGAGCTCTTTGGCATCGGCCGTACTCGTGCACTCCACTGCATTACCCGCCCACGCAGCGGGGGCGGAAGGGTGGCTGGAGGGGGGGGGGGCAAAGGGGGGGGGGGGGGGGGGGGGGCGAGGACGGGTGAAGCACGAAGGAGCGGGGTGGTTGACACAGCAGGGTGGGGGTGGCGCAGACGCCCCCGCGCGAGAGCCTGCAGCCATGCATGCCATCAGTCGTCAGCGTGGAATCTCGCGGCAGCAGCTGAAGCAGCAGCAGCAGCAGCAATAAAAAAGGGCCTGTATGAGCCTAGAGGGCCAAATCGTCTATAATTTCCTACAAAACTATTGGCTAAACGCTAAAAACTATAAAATACATGTAGGATTGAAGACATGCTCATTAAAAAAAAAATTATAGCTGGTCGGGAGAGTTGAGACCAGTGGTCCCACTTATCGAGCAGTTGCTCGATTATCGAGCAAACCACTCAGATCGAGCAGTCCATTGAGCAGTGAGAAATCAAACAATTATCGAACACCATACAGCCCTGTTTGCTGATCCAAGTCTGACCGAGCAATATTGATCTGCTTGCAGACGTCCATCAAGCAAAATCGTGGATGTTTAGTGAGAATACTGGATGAGACCTCGCAGAAACAAAGTGTCACTTGGGCGGCACGCAACTGAGGCACGCGCTGATGGATGCCTTCATATAAATCTCGGACCTCTCGTATGGCCGATCAGTATCTCTGTATCGATCTTATCCTAGCAGAACTCGCCGTGCATATAGTTGCAGAGCCTGGTAGCCAGTATTACAACGTAAGCCTGTACCACACTACTCAAAGTACTGGTCCACGGGCCACCTGCTTCTTTGAAAACAATACTTGTACACACAAAATCTGAGTGAGGGAATTAAGGTCACATGACAACTCATTAAAAACTTTCGCTTTTGACATGAGCCATGGCCCCCTTGACTCCCTTCTTGAGCCCCATTCGGGGCCCCTTCCTGGGCCCCTTCCTGGGCCCATTCCTGGGCCCCTTCATGGGCCCCTCGACTCGTTCCACTGTCCCCGTCTGACATTTTGGTGCTGAATATTGAATGATGACTGGCGGCGCAGTGCGCATGCATCAGCGAGACGAAGCGAGCGATAATAAGGAGTTGACCTTTCGAGCATCGTCTCCCCGCCGCAGATAACGGGCACGATTGGCCCGGCTCAGATATTCATGAGAATGAACCGGTGTCGTGCCCGAACCCTCCCCCGTCGCGCCTCCATTCCTCTCGATCCCTCCCCTGAGTTTGCCAAAACACCCACGCACCAATTTGCCGTCAGCGCCCTGTATATATACATGTAGAGAGGCAGAGGGTTTTTGTGCTATATCGTTAAAATAAATTTTTTGTAACGCGCTTCACAGACAATAGTAATGCTATTTTATTTCGTTATTTTTTTCGTATTCATTGTCTTAATTTACGAATGAAATATAACTCAATGCTGACCATGATAGAAAGAAACAGGGTTGAACAAAAAAATATTGCTCTCCGAAAAGGCTATAGGCTATGTAAACGCGTAGCCAATAAAAAAAACCGTTGCATAATAAATATAGGCACAAGTAAAAAAATCAATCGACAAAAATGTATACCCAAGGTATCTCAGTAACTATATCAAACTTCTAATGTAAACAGTCAATGTTCCTATGAACGATACTTGATGATTAAAAGAATCGTAAAGAATTAGACTTACCACTGATAAAAAAAATTGGATGAAAACATTTTCGAGATTTTTTCTCCTGATTAACTTTACCCGCATTAATTTGGGCTGAAATATCTTTTCCAGGCGAGAAGAAATTACTTTTAAAACCCCCATCAAAACACAAATAAGCGGGGATCGGTTCATTGAATTAAGGGGACTCAATGAAGCCTATTACAGGTGGGTTTATATGCGCGAAGCTTTAGAGTGCACCCAACGAACTAAAGTTACGTTCGGCACCCCCAATGCCTTTACCAAAATCACGCTGTTTTTATGTTGCTACATTTTAAAAGTGTCAACTCGTAACTATTGGCTCAACCAATGGGGGGTTGGGTTGGTGGGGTCATGACCTCTCCAATTAACTTTTGGGAAGACCACTCAATTTTGTGTGTCTTCTGTATTAAATTTGACCCCAATGTGACCCCAACCTCCTCAACTTTAGTGAAGATTTCTTTTTAAGCGTTTTTTGTTGTAAGAAGTGATATTTTTTGTTTTTAAAAATCCGTTAGTAATCCCCCCCGCTTTTTGTTGTAAGAAAGTGATGTTTTTGCTTAAATATTCCCGTCAGCACTCCCCCCCCTCCCCCCGCTCGCGAGTTTGGATCCCGGCCTCCCCAAACTTCAGACCGTGGTTCCCCCTATGCTCGCAACACAAATATCCAGAGTTGCTGACTGATAGTGAAGTTAGACGCTGAGCCATTTCCTCACGACTGTTACAACGCAACACTCCAAATCACAGCGAGTGCTGTGTACATGTCGGCGCCATTAAAGGACCGACCTGTTGAACAAAGCAATCAAGTACCACACCACGCAGACGTGTATTATAGATGAGACACGCGTTAGTCCGGCTAGCGTAGGCTGCTGCGGCCACAATCTGCGCAACTGAGTTTGATACAAGTCACGCCCACTTCGCGACTCAACCGTGGCAGACCGCTTGACATTAGTTTAGGGGTAAGTTAAGAGAAGTAATTAAAACACTGCAAATGATCGAAAAAGAGACTCAAAGGCATCGAGTGCACTTAAAGAATAGTTACTTTACAAACGCACAGCATCAAAACACAGTCAGATGAACAATTTCACAATATCTACACTTCAAACGTTATAAAATCAAGTATGTTGAATCCTTTTTTTAAAACAACGCCTGATTCACAAATAGGAGTACTAGCCAGCAATGTTTGTTAAATGTTAGTTACGTTAGGGTTTGGTTATGGTTAGGCTGGGATCGGGTTAGAATGGAGGCTAAGCAAGGAATATCTTAGTTTTAAAATTGTTTGTTTAATTTTTGATTGACAGATGAATAAAAGTATACAGTGGGCGTGGCTTGCATCGAGCTCAACCGCGCAGATTGCATATTTGGTTGCGGCAGAGAGCCCGGGATGCGACTTCAGAGGACAGATTTCAACTGAGTCGCGTCAGGAAGGAAATCAAAGAATACAGAAAGAACAAGCTCAAACTGGGAATTGCAGTAGGCTGCAATAGTTCTATAGCCGCAGCGCCACGCCAACGGCGATCATTTCACGTTCACGGCATAATGACGTCATATCAAAAAGTACATTGATTCTAATTAGCATTGACCAGAACATCTTGACCTAAGATAGCTTTTATTGTTTTCTTACATGCTGCTCAATTTATAATACAGACGATGTTATTTTTCTAGCCTTTGTCTCTATATTATATAGAGCCAAAACGGAGCAAAACAGAGCAAATAGCATCGTAGGAACTCCTCTCCTAACTCTTCGAATACGCCTATCCGCTGGCTATACGCCTCTGCACGCTGCGATCAAGAACGGAAACAAGAGCGAGAATACACGATAAAAGGGCCGTCGTGAAACTACGGGAGCCTACGGAGGATTGAAATTCGGAGTGCTCAGCGAGTTCACAGCCTACAATGTAGGATATACAGTGTATAATGCTATGCAAGGACCCTGGATAAACGAAGGCACCGCTTTAAGCGTAGGCCTATAGCAGCATCGTTAATGATGTAATCGGAGCAAGGATCTCAAACTCTCCAGACTGAGAATATAAGATCTGCTACGCTCTGTAGTCAAGGCCTAGCTAATATTTCTGTATAGTCTATTGTGTATGCTTGAGTGTCAATCTGAGCGCACAGACGTTTTTGTATAGCAAGGGCGCAACCACAGGGGGTGTTGGGGGGGGGGGGCTCATGACCCCCCAACTTTTGGGATAACCCTGGGAATAAAAAAAACCAACAATCTCCGATAAAAGCGTGAGATTATATCACGTGTCTTGCAGGGGAAGAAGCGACTGAAAAGTTGACTGTTACGAAAGTCCTTGAAAAAAATTATGTCTGCACTCCCCCCCTCCCGCTCGTGAGTTGTAGACCGATTGTAAGGCCCGGATCCCCGACCCCCCCCCCAACTTTCAGACAGTGGTTGCGCCTATGCTGTATAGGCCTAAATGGCTAAGCTTGCTTAGCTAAAATTACAATAAATAAATAGAAAATTAACCACGCAGCAGAAAAACGACGCAGTGCATAATAGTGACCGTTAAACTCTAAAAGAAATTACAGGAGTGTCTGCGTTTATTTAAGTATTAGAATAGTCTAATTCCCAATTGCTTCGTGGAGAGTTACTTCAATGATCTAGGAATAGACTAGGATTAATATCAGCCACTAATCCGCTACTGTACACCGAATTCTAACACTACGCTTAATTGGCTGCGAGCATCATCATGCAGCCTAATGATCTTGGATCCAATTTCAATCTCTGCTGAGTGTCAGTGGATCAAAGCTTATCATACTCGTTGAACACATTTTCAGTAAGAAATATTTATTGAATACTAGCAATGAATTAAAGATAAATGCAAGAGGATAGGCGTGGGATGGTATTTTGATTTTTTCAGTATACATGAATTGCAGTGATGCCATTGTTATAGGACTTATCCCTAGATTTAGGGATTATTCCAGTGATTGCGGAGACTGATTGGTAAATAAATCCCCGTACATCTTGAGAAATTTGTTATATTAAGCAACATTATAATGGCTCACTTAAAAAATTTGAGCTTGGAATATTTTTGTCCAAAAAATGCAATCTATATGGGGATGTCTTTCGACGAGTCACGCAGAATCTACTGATATTCAATTTCGGTCCAATGGCGCAACACTGATGAAATTCATGGCGAGTTTATTCTAGATACAGCCAACGAGGGAGACTGACTCCATAGATGTTGCATAATTCTAGAATCTTAGAAAATTCAGACTCTTCTTATGTCATTTACTGCAGCCAATATGCATGGGCCTATATACTGGATCCAACGGGCTAGACTTCGCAAAGTGTTGCGACAACATCGCTGATAGTCAGCCACTGATTTGAGGCAATAGTCTAGTACGGTATCAGCGGCGTTGCAGTCGGCTCACCGTTGTATCGCCGTGAACGTGTTGCACTTTGTCAGCGCGTCCGCTGTATAATACACCGTACGCTCACGCGAGTGCTTCAATAATCACCCGTACACGTATTGGGCGTATAAATTTACACCGGCGCCAACTAATAGGTGATGGACAAACTGGATTGTCGGTAGGCGTGTGAAGTTATCAAGCGTTCGCTTTTAAAATCTAGTGTTTATTACGGCGACCTTTCCATGTAATTAGCGAGATGAATAATTGCTCGGCCGTATAGGCTTCATCAAATTGACTCGAATTGAATTTATTTTCAGTCACCAATAAACAACGAGCCACAGGTTCACACGAAGCACGTGGTGGATCATCCCTCTCGTACACAGAAATTGTTACGACCAGCCAATTTCGTTTCATTTAATTCGGCTAGACTACCAGACGCTGAGAAAGAATTCGACGTATTCGATTATCAAAAAATAATATAACAAGGCTATTTCCCACTCAGAACTACGGTGCAGGGCACTAAAGGGGACTTCCGTATTTACTGGCGCATCAGATCTTTACGGAGCTCAAGTATAAGCAGCCAAGATGAACGTAATGTTATAAAGCTTGACGAAGACGCGGATACAAATTCACAAGATTCAACCATAGCCGGTGTCGGTGACACCGGAAAAGGTGTAAATTATAGGAAGCACACAGAAATGCGATGCACAAAAGGGGACACCCGTATTTAATCGCCAATCTTACAGAACCCAAAACGGGACACATTTGCTAGAATTCAACATGTACATCAGTGTGACGGAGACGAGGGTGCAGATTCATCAAGTTATCATTCACCGGGTTCATTCTGTGGTACGCTTTGTCAGAGCAGTCTTTATACACATTCTCGACCAGATCTGCAAAGGTAAGCGGTCAATGACAAACCATTTTGAATGGCGATTTAATTCGCATGACGAATTTCTCAGATTGGATTTTAAATGTAGCCACAAAATATTGCGCATGGAATTTTTAACTTGTAAGTGACGTGGCCTGAATTTAAGTTAATATTGTGTTATATGTTATATGTTGCTTAATATCACCTCAATCAAGGCGTAATAGTAAAATCTTCTCTTGCTTCTTCAATTGAATCTAGTCGCCCCTTATCGTGAGTTGTGCAGTAGAATGTCAAGTTTTCGTATCCTCCAATGATCAATAAATGTCAGTCTGAACCACCCTACAAATAAACTGATAACTCTGAGGAACGAAGTTTGCCATTCAAGGTCGGGTCTGATCATTAAGATCACACCGGTAAATACGAATGCGTTGACTTTGAGCGGAGACTTTGTGCGGAGACTTTGCGCGAAGACTTTGTGCGGAGACGCAGCGCGGAGACGCAGCGCGGAGACGCAGCGCGGAGACGCAGCGCGGAGACGCAGCGCGGAGACGCAAAGGCGCTAAGCCTTTACGTTGTTTCTTTACACGCTGCATATTTTGCATGAAATTCTACATGTAAGTTTACATGTAATTTTACATGCACTGTGTCACGCGGACGGACTTTCGTTATCATGACAACGATTTCCTTAAGTGGGTTTCATGCACGGCTTGTTCCTTAACTGGGTTTCGTGCATTGTTTGCATGAAGCCCAATTAAGGACATTTTACATTATAATTTTCTTAACATGATTGCATGCAAAATTCCACGCAAAATGGCATGTAAAACTGCATGCAAAATATGCATTATGTAAAGGAACGCTTAAACGAACTGCGCGTTTATCTCAGACGGCATTTACGTCAATTCGTTCGTTAATGACCCATTGTCATTAGGTCATCTATATTCCATAGGCTCACCCCACGAGTGGTAGGCCTACATATTGCCGGGTATACTGTCACAAGAAAATGAGCGGTGTTCAAGTCAAAGGTACAAATGAAATCAAATCAAAACATTATGGCATCTCTATGGCATATCCCATAGAGAAAAGAAAAGAAGCAATGCTCTAGCGGAGTAAATGCGTTAAGGGTATTTAATTATGCGACGTTTTGGCGGAGGTGAAAAATCGGGTTCGCATAAACAATGCACGATAAAATAATTTTTATTATTCGAACAAGTACATGTACATGTATCTGAATATCTAATATCTGAATATATCCGAATAATTGTATCCCTTGCTGGAGTTTCTTTAGGCAAAGTATAATTCATTCGACATCTAGGATGATGATTTGTACATGTATTGTATATTGAAGTAATCCATGCATTTCGGATGGCAAGAACCAATAGTGTGTTTAGCGCAGCTGGTAAACGTTATGTGCTTGTACTTTGATCTCGTTTTTCGGATCACTTCCGTCAACGCATTGAGGCGCCAGCTTTTAATTAAAAAACGGTCAGTTCTAGGAAAAAGATTCCGGAGAAGAATCAGACCTAACATTAGTCAGAGAGAAATGGGCCCACGCGAACCACTCTGTTCGGGAGGGAGGAAGGGGATTTGTAGTTCCACCCTGATTTTTTATTGGAGTTGCCCACCAAGAAACACACATTTTTGAGGAAGGCATTACCCCCCGCATTTTTTTCGTGGGGGGTGGGGTATTTGGGCCCCTGCACCCCCCTCCCCTCCTCACGTGCCGGCCTAGCTCTCTGCCTAACACCCTTCGCGTCCAATTCCCTGCTCCTCTCGGCAGTGGCTTAGTCCTGGTCACGACTCACGCGATACACTGATGACTCTGAAGTCCATCCGCCCACGCATGCTTTTCCTCAGGATTTTGTGTTTGGGGGAAGTGTTTCAAAGTGTTGGAGGGCGCTTAAAAAAAGGTGTGCTACAAACCCCTAAAAAACTGCGGTTCTCCCCTAAATCTCTTTCTGAATGGAACTCACGACCGGGGGACTGGCGGGCCACTGGGCCCCCCTCATTTTCTGGCTTGCGCATCGTTTTCAACAAATCATAACTGCGTCATAAAGTTTGAGATAGTTACAGAGGCCATAACCAAGATAGTTTTTGCTGTAAAAACACCCCCCCAATGGGGTCTGAGGTTTGGGGGGTATACATTTGCACTTGGGGGGGGGGAGGGGGGTTCTAAGAAAATCACTGCGCCCACGTGACTCGTTTCTCGTCCGTCCGCCTTAGAACCAGAGTTTCCGCGGGAAATGACACCATTAGAACCACGAGGCGACGTAGAATGGACCTGATTGCTACTGACTCGCTTTGAATTTTTTCTTCTCTTTCTCGCTCCGTCGGCTTTGTTCTTGTTGCGTATTCTCCAGGAATACTTCTCAACAGGGCTTTCAGTTTAACTGGAGTCGCGGCGCCCATGACGCCAGAGAATTTGACTCGTAAGCCAAAAAAACGAATCCCGGGCGTCGCGGGTGTAAAAATCTTCCCCCGGCGTCTTCAGACGCCAGATTTTAGAGATCTCGGAGCGGCTGTAATTGCACTATGTGTATTGTTATGTTAGTGCGACGCCAGAAAATGAAGACCCTGATGTCTCAAGAAGATAAAACGCTCACAGGGCCATGCATGGCGTCTAGACGCTAAAAAGCTTAATACAAGCCATACTTCTCAGCACAAGAAAAAGTTCTTGTTCGCCGGTTTTCTTTCGTCCTATTTCTTTTCGTCCTATTTTCTTAAATTTTATCGCTGTTCGGCTTCTTTCTTTCGTCTTCTGTTGATGAAGTCAGCAAAAGCAAAGTTTGTAATTCTGGGCAGTCACTGCAATATAGAGCTTGGCAACTTTCCCTTTTTCTTCTTTTTTTAGTCGACTCCCAGCGTGTCAAGTTTACGCTTGCCTTCTGCAACTGCACTGAACTGATCAGGTTTCAGTTCTTTCACTAGAAAATTCCTCGGCTTGCGAGTACTCGATGCTGTCAGTAATAGAGTGGACAAGTCGACGCAATAGTCGCGGTCTACTCATCCGATCAACATTAATAGATCCCGGAAACCTAAAATATAAATGCTAAAGATAACAACGCCGGTTACTTAGCGCTCGCCATGCTACTAACCCAATGGCAATCAAGCTGTGTGAGCACTGGTGGCCTTATAAATGAAGGTCAACAGTGCTGCCACTCACATATTCTAACAAAGCATAAATTCATCAGAAAAGTACACATCTCTCGTCCATATATCGCAGGCTACGTATTTCTCATTAAATTGTTTGTTTTTGTTGACAAATAGTTTTCAGCGTTAATATTTTACATAAAAATGATTTTTAGGCACTTTTGCCGCAGATTGAACCTCATTTGGGAGGAGGGGGGGGGGGTTGTAGCTTTCGGAGAATTTTTCGTTTTGGGGAAATGGATTTTCGAGACTTTATTCTAATATTGCTATGTACATTGTACAAAATGCTCTAACCCTTTCCCAAAAAATGATCATGTTAAATAAATGCTTTTTAACATTTTGGGGAAAGGGGGATTGGGTCAACTTTCAAATTCTTCTTAGGGTTGCAGACGTCCCGTATTTTAACGGACGTTCCTTATTTGAGGCCATTTGTCCCTTGTCCCTTATGAAGGGCATAAGGGACGCCAATTGTACCTTATTTCGGCCAGGCCTAAATTTTTATCATCTGATTTACAACAAATCAATATTTTTTGAAAGATTTGACCTGTAAAATTCTCAATATCATCTAATAGCTTAATCTTAGAAATACAAATTGTTCATGTTTGACTATGGATCTTGTCACAGTGGCGCGTAAATCGCTGGACAAAATTCTGTTACTTTGAATAATGTTATGTAATGAAAAGCAAGTAATGTTGTTTATGCAAAGTAGCGAAAAAATTGAATTACGCATGGTGAATATTTTGTGTCCCTTATTTGAACGATGAAAATCTGGCAACCCTAACTCCTCTCAGACTGCGTTTCTGTACTCTACCCTTGGTTCCGTGCACATGACATTGTGGCCTTGCCCCAGTTTTACCCCGAGGCAAATATCCGTTTCTGAAATTTTCTTTTTTGGGAGGAGGAATAGTAGGAGCGGGAATTATTTTCTCTTGCCAATCATTCCTATTTTCGCAGATTCATCAGGCCATGCCCCTATTGTAGATCCCGGAGCCAATGCTGGAACACTCGGCATGTCGGTTGATTGATTGATTCCTGTGTGGGCCTATGACGCACGCCGGGCCGTGGTTTCGCTT
Organism: Chamaedrilus cognettii; assembly: GCA_034695025.1. Classification (NCBI taxonomy): domain Eukaryota; kingdom Metazoa; phylum Annelida; class Clitellata; order Enchytraeida; family Enchytraeidae; genus Chamaedrilus; species Chamaedrilus cognettii. The sequence goes on along the minus strand of JAQIWG010005735.1, from coordinate 3,742 downwards.
TATCAAAACGATTTGCAATAAACTCCTCTATAGCGGTCACGCAAGGTCTATGACGTCGTTCCGACCTGCGCTATCTTATGCCAGAACCAATGGCGCAACCACCTGGGGGGTCGGGGGAGGAGGGGTCATGACCTCCCTAACTTTTGGGATGACCTCTCCATTTTTTGTTGTTGAGGAAGCCTGGTTTTTTCTACATACAATTTTCTTTATTTCCGTAGCCTCTGACGGTCTGACCCCGACCTCTTTAACTTTTGGAGTGTGTTTGCGCTCACGGCCAGGACCAACTGTGTGGGGCTTAGTTTTTTGAATTAAAGGGAGAGGTGAGGACCTCCAGAAATATTTAGAAAATGCGTCTCCTTCATCAAAAATAAAACGACTGTATGATCTACATATATATGCTGGCACCATACTAGTAGTCCTTCCAGAGGCGTATGGTAATCTACAAATGGTAGATTTTTTTGCACAAATGAAGCTATTTAATAAAACTTCAAATTTGACCTGCGATAGTTTTGATAAAGTTTTCGAGCTGCTAGGGGTAATAAAATTAGTACGTAAACGAATTTTAAAGGCTGGAGGCAAGTGAAGTTCTCGAAGGTGATCTGCATGTGGCACGTAAATGGATGTCGCAAAAGGACTTATGATAGAATTAGTACCTCACCATCAATAATTATTAATACAGTAATTAATTGTAATTAATAAATTATTATTATGAACAATTATTAATAAAGAATTAGTATCTCGCCAATAACTCACCAGTTTTGCTGAATTATAGTGAAGGAAAATGATGAAAGACGCTTCAAAATATCGCCATCTTGCTAATACATTTTAACTAAAATATCCGACTAGGGGTTAAATCTTGTACACTTCAAACATCTTTTTCACAAACCTTGTATTCCTTAACTAGGCTACATAAGCAAATCGCTAGAAATGCCTTCTAGAGATGACCCAGGGACGCAAAGTCTCAAAGTCTCAAAGCCGCAAAGCCGCAAAATGCATTTTAGCTATAACATCCAAATAAGGGTTAATATACAGAAAATGGGCCCCAGACGCAGTGAAGAAAAGGTTGATGCAGATGCTGATTTTCAAAGTAACATACGAACACACATGTACACTGTTCAGTGTACACGTCACAAATTTTAGGAGTGTGCAAGATTTTCAATATCTACTTTTTATGTTTCCTTAGTTGCTTCGCCTAGGATTAATTTATTAACGGCCAACTGTAAAACGCCAATTGCCAAATTATTTGAAGATTCAATGAAGAATACCCAATCCCCTGATCCGCCCACCACTAAACTCGCCATCCCATTGTGTGCCAACTAAAGTACCCACTGCACTGATGCTGTGGCCCGCTTGCATGTAAAAATCAATTGACCCGCGGACCGAGCACGATTTGGAACTCGTCTTAAGCAGAGGCATGAATACTAATTGGTGTATTGCATATCTGGTCTTGCTCTCAATAGAAGCCATATTGAACCAACTCTGAGAAATATCGATCGCAAAGTATATACGTAGGCCAATGGGTCATGAACACACAGCGCAGTCTTTTTTATGATTCGCGGAACTTAGAGAGTGCCATCTTATTTTTGATAAAGGTTTTGGTGATTTTGGTAAATCCGTGTAACAGCTGGAATCCCGGAATCTGCGGCAATAATGCAGTGTTAGAGATTATGTCTTTCCTTATGTGTCGGCTACCGATATGAATTCTTCATGAGCCTGCCTGTACACTATACAGGTTAACTATACACTTTGGTTTACAGCCTAGACAATGTTGTTTTTACATAATGCAGGCCTATGCATCTAATCGTACACCATATTGAATAGGCCCAAGCGTATCTGCATGCTATATGGCGAGCAGAGAAGGGGTATTAGCCTACACTTCCCCATACTTTTTATAGTACACATACTACACTACACGGCACTATAATGTACATGTCTACGATAGGGGCGTTGAACCTCCCGTAAATCGTACGGGGACGAAGTAACTTTGTATCCGTCATTTTACCCTGCAAAATTAAAAAAAGACCGGGGAGTGTGTATCACAGTGTGTGTATTGGGAAGTAAGAAGTCTCTCAGCTTCTATAAGACTGTAACATGCAGAAATATTCTATTGTATTATATAATTGTTACCCCTGCAGATCGAGGAACAAAGAATTGGCCCGCAGCCCAGAGCTCCCCGGGGTTGTCGTAAAAGGCGACGAAAGAAAAGGGGGAGCGGTTCTGTGCCGGCTCTATTGCACAGAGCCGGACTGTATATAGCCCTTGTTAACACACGGTTCGTAAAATTATAAAATTAATAAATAAACAAAATTAAAAAATGCATAATTGTATTGCATCGTATAGTATTGTTTGTCGAATAATTATACACAATTGTACATGTAGGCCTGTGAAACACACAAACTCGGTACGGTATTTGAAAAGCTGTCAAGATACAAGGGGGATCGAGCGAAAGAGATTGGGGATTGGAGATGCGTGCACTCCATGCGCCATTGCGATACATGTACGAAGTTCAACCATTGAGATCAAGAAACCATTGAGCTAGGTTTTCTATAGATTTCTAGGTAAAGTTGGGGGGTGGAGTTCATCCACTGAGCTATAAAAATGCCTCCCCCACCCCCCTTCACCAATCTCTTCCGACAAATGCCACCCTTGGCCCCAGCTTTCCTCCGGCCGTCTCCGGACAATACTCGGATCAATACGGGCATGCGTGCCGCGGGGCAGGCCGAGTCCTCCATAAAACACTCGGTCTAATTCGGACGACTGGCCGAGGCCCCAGCGTCAATGGGCTATTTTTAGCCTTCGCCGTGGGATAGGAATAGCTCAGTGCACAAATGCGCCGGGCTTGCACCGACCGAATGATGTGGGGGACGGAGCTCAGTGCATGGCTTGAAACCGACCAACATGATGTGGAGGCCGGATACCGGATATACAGACTACTGGATTTTCGGGCCGGCGTAAATTTGGGTGGAGAGTTAGCAAGCAGATAAGAATGGTCACAAAGCCCTCGACTGGAGGGATGGGGGGGGGGGGGGGTTGCACCTCAGTTTTACCAACTATGCTCGCTGTAGATCAAGTCATCGTTGAAGTTTTGGTGTGGGTTTTGACAAACTTAGCGGAGGGAGAGGGTGTAAATGGAGAAAATATCAGGAAGGGGTTAGAAGGGGTCAAAACTTAAAATTCGACTCCCGCCGGGTGTTCAATTTTTTTATCAAGGTTTGGTGGTTAAGAGCCCACCATCCTCCCCCATCCCATGCAAAATTGTGAACTCCTAATTGTGTTTCTTAAAACGCTCTTTTGAGGATTATAGACTGGACATTTTTCACATCCGTGGGGATAATGCACTGTTTAGATTTTTGGACTCGGCATTTTACACCGTGATCTTCGCAATCTGAATGTACCATCCAGGTTGCGAATTTGAAGTTAAAGTAATCACTTTAGTCATGTAAATTACCGATTCGGTTATTTATCCTAATGTTTTTCGTACAAAAATGTAGATTTTGGCACGAAATGCACTTAAAATGCATCTCATGACAGCAACCTGGCCCGTTTAATTAAAAACGTGGCTGTTTTTGACGGAAAGTACTTCGATGCAGAATCCCAGGACGATTTGGAATTTTTTTTTAGATTTCGAATCGTTCTGTGGTTTGCCGGTCAGGAATTTGCGTAGTTAGATTACCATAGATTACCATCGTTTACCGGTAATTTAAGAAAAGATTACCGGTAATGAGAGAGAGAGAGAGAGAGA
>JAQIWG010005734.1:0-14169 GCA_034695025.1 Chamaedrilus cognettii | reverse complement strand
GCAGCCCCTCCTGGGCGGGGCTCAGATGCCCCATGAAGCTCGACCCCGTCATGCCGAGGGGCGCGAAGATCCGCTCGATCATCGCCCGCTCGTACGTAAGCGGGGGCTCTCCGGCGGCGGGGGGGTCTTCGATATGTTCGACCAGCAGGCCCGCCGCGGAGTACATGAGGCTGTTGTAGACGACGCGCGTGCGGAGAGGTGTGACAGGGCAGAAGAAACGCGCGCGGCTGAAGCATGCGCAACAAGTGGAGCAGGTGGATGTGGGAGGGTTGTAGGTTGAGACTTTTCTACCTCCCCCCCAAAAATAATTTGTTGACGCAATCAATTTTTTTAAAGAAATTCAAAATCCCTATCCAATTTCTTTATCTCCCATAAACCATTGTGAAATATGGAACAGGACTGTCAAAAAAGAGAAGCACTGGCCATTACATGTATGACCTCAGGGATCGTAGGCTTAAGTTTCGGCTGCAGGTAGGATCTGATCACGCCATGTTTAAACAAAGTGAGCCAGCCATCTACATCAAGGATATAGAGCTACATGAAGATCAATCAAAAGATGCAATCCAGAAGCAAGTTGACCGATACATTTGTGGGGGACGGCAGGAGACTCAAAATCGCAAAGAAATCGAGGGGGGGCTTAGACGTTTGTAGAAGGCGACCGCTATCCTTGTCACAGCATGGCACCGCCACTTAGTGCCTTAGTCCATAGCAAGAACCAGTTTCAATTTTTTTGTAGTTTAGGGACCGTGTGTAGCACAAAGACTACAAGACTACAGTCCGGTTCCATGCATGAGAGCCGTCACAGAGCCGCTCCCCCTTCTTTTGTCGCCTTTTACGACTCGCCCTGGGAGTTACAGTCGACCTACTTGACCATTTCCTCGAGGGTGTTGACGTCGCCGCCGATGAGAAAGTTGAAGGTCGAGTCCGTGACCCCCGTGGTGTGTGAGAGGAGATCGCGAGTGGAGGTCATCTCCTGGCGGTAGAGGTCAGACAGGTGAAAGTGAGGCATAATCTCACGCACAGGTGTGTCGAGCGTATATCTGGGTATAGTTGCGTACATGTACCGTACCGCATGTTAAAACACAACTTTTCGCCTGCATGTCTTTTTTGCGAATAGGCCTATCCAGTGGCGGCGGAGTGGTTTTATTACAGGGGGGGCATACGGTGACGGAGACCTATTTTTAGGGAAGCATTGCCCTCACCCCCCTAAACAATTCAAGGGGGGCCAATGTTTGATGTTAGAAAGTTTATGTTAACATGTTGATATTAGTTAGTATTACCCCTAGTCGGATATTTTAGTTAAAATAGACTGCGTGCACCTTCATCTTTTCAAAAATTGACTCAACCTTGGCCTGAACATCGACAATCAGCAACCAATCAGATATTGCGATTCAAATGTAACGGCGCCCTGATGTCATTGACGCCTTAAACCGTAGGCGCTTAATAACAATATTAAAAATGAGTTTATGAGTTTAATGAGTTAAAAAAAAGTTTAGATCGCTTACATTTGTTTTAATTGCTCATTTTATAAAATAATATGGGAGAAATCCGCATCAGAAGTATTTGAAAATCAACACCGCGCCACGCGCAATAAACAAAATGCTGACATAATGGTGGCGGTCGGAGAATGGATAGGCCTAGCCTACATGTACGCTATTAAACTTTTCATCTTAGGTGTAAATTGATGCTAAAAGCTACGAATGCTTTGAGAAACAGGCCTCATACCGTTAGGCCGACAATGAGTCATTGATTCATTGGACTGATATAAAACTGAGTAGCATGCGAAGTACCGAAGATGAATTTACTTCCCCCCCCCCCCCCCTCACCCCTCCCTTACACCTCAACACCCAGTTTTTGAACTACACCCCCTCAAAACAAACTTGCCTCCTTCTAATATAATGTTCACAGTGTATGCGTGGAAATGCTCTCAGTTGCACCTACATTGGCGTGGTAACCAAGTGCATCTGAAAATGGCGGATGTGCGCAGATTTGCAGAGCACCTCTTAGATACTTTATTGGCGTGTCTAGATAAATCATTTGGTCTGATGGTTGATACGACGTGATTCTTGCGCTGATGCTGTGTTACCTGTGCTCTATAGGCTGGCCCAGCGGAATCAATACACACTGGTTACACGGTATTATTGTACCGGCCTGTGAGGCTGTAGTGCAGGCTATAGGGCTGCCACGTACTATAGCCCCGCGTTGCACGTTGTATCTGGGGCCTATAAAGCGCGCTGCAGCGCTGCAGTCAACCGAGCAACGCGCCTTTCGCAGACGTTGGGGTATTAATAGAATCGATACATTCTTACTGCATTTTAGGCCTATCGATTCAAATCAGCACTCTGCGTGCTCGGACATTTAGGCCCACTGCGACAAGTGAGTGCAACCAATCATTATACATGTAGTTAAATATAGCAGTCATTAGTCTATTATTTTAATATGTAAATTAAGCTGAGCAACGCGTGTTGGTTTACAAGAGGCGGTGCAAATTGCAGATTGGGAGTTTTGGGACAGCGAAATCGCTTAAATGGCGCATGATTTAGTCAGAAACAAGCAACAGAAACACCGCTGTACTTTTCCGTATACTTTCAATTTGCAATGGGATGCAGCTGAGATGAGTGCAGCAATTGTTGTGTGCATGATTTTACACAGGTTTAGACGTTTGCGCTCTTGCGAGGACAGCAGGAGCTGGGTTTTTACGGCCGGATGCCCTTCCTGACGCCAACCAAATAAAGAATAATCTGGCACGGGGTTAGCAGCTAACGACACTTGTGCGTTTAACAGCCTTGCTGAAGGGCATGTACCGCCATGGTTTCATAGTTTCCGGCGCCGGGGCGTAAACCCAGGTCTCCGGACTTCTTCTGCTGTATTAATCTCTAAACCGTTTAACCCTTTATGTAGGTTTATAAAACTGCAGGCAGTATTTTACTAGAAATATGTACATGGCCATATAAATGACATGAAGCCGAGTTCAGGATAAGTCATTTTGTACATCTAAATCGTTCATGGGGGGCTATCTATCCGATCATCCTATGCAATTACAATGTTCATGCATTTTGCAATAGATTGATAGGTCACGTGAATTGTCTACGTTGAATCGTCGATGGGTGACATGACCTAGTAACCAGTCTTCACGGTTAGGCAACTGCTGCTAGGCTATACGACAATAGTTTTCTTATGTTTAGGGTTATGTTAGAGAACATTAAAGTTATGTTCAGAGTCGTGATGTTGCGGCGTGCTCTGGGCGCATTATGCAGGTAAAATGTTTGTGATTCATAACACGTTAATAAACGAGAGCTTACAAATCATCTATTATACTCCATGTTTACATATCGAATGCGCAGAGACACTGTCGTGCGGGACTACGCTAGGCCAGTCGCGGTTCTAGGGGGGGCATAGGGGGTTAAACCCCCCCTGTTAGGGTTTCAAGCCCTACCTGTTGGAATGAGCCAAGCCCATCTAAGTTAAAGATTGACATTACAAATTTGAGATTTAGGAGTGCCAAGCCCCCCGTTAGGATTATCAAGCCTAAGTCTTTAATGTTTTGAACGTGAAAATATTTCCTGTCAGCACCCCCCCCTCCGTTCCCCCGCTCGTGTGTTTTGTATGGAGAGGAAAATGTGTTGAAGGTTGTGATATCAAGCCCCCCTGAGGGTGGAAAGCTGGAACCGCTACTGCGCTATGCCTATTAGTTTAATAATCTGATCAGACCTATGTTATACTGTAGGCTTTATGAAGCGTTTGTTGCACTATTTCAAACAATTACCACCATTTTGCAAACAAGGAAGAAACCGTTTGTTCACAGCCCATGGCTCAATTTAAAGTAAATCTGTCCGTGGAGGACCTGACCTCTTTGCTTACCCGTTTTTAAATGTTTCTAAATGGTTTGAAAGTTGATTTTCACGCATATAGGATTTTAAATTATTATGTAGTCCAATTTATTTCATTGAGGTTTGTGTAGCGCATTGATTGAAATGCATTTTATTCGAACCATGTCAGTGCCACTAGGACCTTCAGTCTCCCTTTTCAATTAAGCAGCTTGTATTTTATAGATTGAATTGAGGTTCTTTTTGTATTATATGTACTCTGTGCTTGAAATAAAATTGCATGCATACATACACACAATTCAGAATCAATTAGTAGTCTATCTTCAACGGTAACCGTATATCAAGGCATGGATCAGACAGCGAAAATGAGTGCTGCATTGCTTGAAACTAGCCTTGCTCTGTTCCTTCTTACAGATGCAGGGTCCAGACAGGGACACTGCAAGTCCGTAAAAAAAAATTAAGCAAACTAAGGAAGCACACAAACTCGACATTCTAAGTTTGACTCCATGGTTTTCTTTCCTCACAAGGGATATACGACTTGCGATTAGTTTTTTTTCACTAAATTCAATGACGTGTGTTCTTGATTTATTTTAGCTTGAAAATTAGGCCTAATTCATTGTTGTCGGAAGGACGGCAATAAAATGTTAAAATGGCTGCCGCATTCACTGCCACGTAAGCCTATCCTACGAAACATCGTTTCATTGATCTTCTGCGAGCACGTCGAAGAAGAAAAAGCTGTGGACACAGTCACGGCGATGACACTCCCTGTCAAATCTGCGTAATGTGTATCGCGTTTTAGGAGAGATTTCACTGGTCACACTGATTCTCGTGCAGCAATATGGCGGCAGAAGACAATTAACTGTAACAGTAATCCGTTGCGCCCTATATGCTAAGTTTCAAAATGAGTGGGCGTACTGAATATAGCAATGGAAAGCCCAATTTCGTAGGGTTTTAAATGGTGTACGCCGTCATTGTACTTGTGCAAACTAAGCTGAAGCTCGCCAACTTTCGCTGGCGACAGCAGTGTTCAGCAACTAACTGTTAAAGTAGCCATGTAGGTAAACAGACTGGCACAGACCAGTGTGTCCTTTTTTATTTCGCAAAAAACAGGCGAATACTCTCTTCTTATTATCCTTGCTGTGGACATATCGTAGTAAATTGTGTTTTGTACCATAAACTAGTCTGTAACTGCAGCCGACACTGTCCACAGGACACGCGAGACATGGAGCACCACAAGGAGCATTGTGGTGACAAGGAGCACCACGAGAAGCACAAGGAGCACCACGAGGGGCACAAGGAGCACCACGACGAGAAACACAAGGAGCATCACGACGAGAAACACAAGGAAGGGCACCACAAGGAAGGGCACCAGGAGGGGCACAAGGACCATCACGACGAGAAACACAAGGAGCACCACCACAAGTAGAGAGATGGTGTCGAGCAGACGACGACGCTCAGCAGCCGATCGTTCGACAGGCAAAGTCGTGGGAACATTGCGTTAGGGTGCAATCAAACGCACGCATAAAACCGTAATTTCGTGCATGCACAAAAATATACAAGGCCCGGCTTTAGGGTGCTCTGGGCTCCCCCGAGAAGAAACTTTTGGCCCCTCCAAAATACATTTGGCCCCTCCAAAATACATTTTTCCAATAAAACTACTTTTTTTTTCTGTCCCGTGCTAAACTCACTATAAGGGCGGGGGCGGGGGGCGGGTGGTGAAACAAATTTGTCCCACAACTTTTGCAACCTACTAGCTAGTGGGTGGCGCTAGTGGGGGCAAAGTGGGCAGACAACTAGCACCATAGTGGGCTCCCCCAATGCTCATAACAATACGTCTCAACATGGCGGGGACCTTAACGTCGACCCAGTGCATGCACTAATAATGAACATGAAAGCCGTAATTATTACGCTTTCATGTTGCGCTGGATTTGATCTTTAACGCAACTATATCACGCAACTATATATCAACTATATGCAACTAACCCTTGTCCAGTCTGCAGCAACAGGCCGTCTTAACCTCGCTATACCAAACTAGTTTTGCCTTTTATAGAATGGCGTATGTAAGTGATATTTTTGGGCACAGTGTTAGAATTATAATTATATACTGATCGCGAACGAGAACTAGAAATAAAATTCTTGCTGGACTCAAACAAGAACTCTTCTATTCAATTGTTGATAAAACTACAAATCAGTGGTTAAACTGAATTTGTTTTAAAAATGCTTGAAAAATCTTTGTCCTTTTTGCGATCGGCCTGTTAGGAACAAATCCAAGGCGGTATTAATGTGTGATTTTTTGCAGGCACAAAAACATAACTAAGCTACAAAGCTGAAGTGACGTCACAGTTTCATTGACTGCTGCGCCGCGCTTCATCTCGCTGCGTTAAGGCTACAGTCATTATTGCATTGCAAGTTGTTGTTTGTATTTTACAGCGTTGGATTAGACCCTTGCGCGCCTGTTAGGCTAACTTGTTGCTATGCGACCAGCAGTGAATCATTGGAGGACATAGAGAAGGAGATTTTTTTATTACATTTCATCAGCCAGGGGGGTCAGGATTAGCTTTCGTTGAAAGCCAGTAGTAGCGTCTCAAACACTGACGATAATCATCATTCAAGATCGACCCTCAATATGCTTTACTTTTTTTATAGCTTACGTGCACCTTTATCCTTTTCAAAAATTGACTCAACTTTGGCCTGAACATCGACAATCAGCAACCAATCAGATATTTCGATTTGAATGTAACGGCGCCCTGATGTCAACTTGTCATTGACGCTTTAGGCCGTAGGCGCCTAATAACAAATATTTATTTAAGGTTAAAAACAAAATTGATCGTTTAAATTTTGTGAAAAATGGCTCATTGTATAAAAAATAGGCCTATGCGAGGAATCCAAATCAGAGATATTGCAAATATTCGTAAACGTTTGTAAAGGGTACTCTGAAATATAATCTAAAATTTGATTTTCAGTAAAAACCACAACAATTTTCACAAATCTGATATTATTTCAGATTCTTATCTATGCTAATTAATGATAATACTGCATCTTTTCACACAACAATCTGGCCTATAGTAATCTATTCTGTAGGCTGCAACTGCAACGGATACGTTTCTAGCTACATGTGCAAGTCAGCGCAATGGTCGAGTGTCGAGTGGCCATAATTAAGAAAATATTCATTTGATGTCAAACGCTACTAAACTCAGGAAGAGTAGCTGGCTACTAAATTCAGATAGCTTGCTTTTTTGTAGCTTAGTGTGTAGCACACAAGAGCTATTATACAGTCCGGTTCTGTGCAAGAGAGCCGAAACAGAACCGCCCCCCTTTTCTTTAATCGCCTTTGACGACAAGCTCCCCGGGCTGCAGGCCAATTTTTATTTCCCCGATCTGCATGGGTAGAAATTCAGATAGAGTCAAATTGACTCTAAATTGCAAGCAGAGACAAAGCGGTCGTACACGAGTAATAGGCATAGGCTACAAAAGGTTCGAGGGTGCAAAATCGCCCTCTCAAAATAGACAAGTTAATAGACAAACGATTTCGGTTTCTGTTTTTGGCTGTGGAAGACGATTCCTATTTACTTCAATATCGATTCGCTTTCATCAGCATAGGCTAATTAAATTTTATATTGTTTCTGACTCAATAGCTGATTTATTTTTTAACGCAATATTTAAGCCGAAGATCTTGACATTTTTGCTTGAACTCTGAGCACTAGAATTAACCACTAGACCACTAGAATTAACGTAGGCCTGATAGAATCTTTGCACGTGACGTCTCATAAGCGCAGGCCTGCAGTTAAGGAGGGAACTATTAACATCAAGAGAATTGCAGGTATGGACTAAATCAAATTGTTATAGGGACAGTTGTAAATAGAACCAATGAGTCAAGATTCAAGTAAATAAGGTGCAGATCAGCTTTGCCTAAACACCAAGCTACAGCGCCTAAAGGGCCCTTTTGTTCATTAAATTGTGTTCTGGTCATATGTCCGTGCAGATTATTCTATAGGCGCTCAGTGACATCTGTCATGATCGGTAGGCCTGTTACAGATTTACAATAGTCGAGACTCGTGTCGGCCTACACAGCGCCGGGAGAGAAAGTATTGTGCCTATGGTTATATTGTAGACCCCTGAAATATTATTACGATCCATTGAATGGGGGAAAGCATTGGTGTTGCGAGGGTGTCTGGCGCTTCGGGTAAAGTCCGACAGTGGCGTCCCCATGTTCAAATTCAATCGTTCTTTGGTCAAACCCATGAGCGGAGGGGGAGGAGAGACAAGGACGTATCCAATGACTACTACATGAGTGAGTGTGAGCATGAGAACAGCAGTGGTGATTATGAGCAGTCAGCTAGCAGTGGTGAATGTGATCAGGGGTCATTGCATAATTACGTCACGCTCGGGGGTGGGTAGATGGGGTCCTTGAAAACGTGACGAAACGTGACGGGGGTGGGTGAGTAAGGTGAGCTGAACGAGACGTCAGGCTACATTAAATTTGAACGCTAAATTAAATTGTAAATTAGCATCTAATATTACGCTAAAAATATACAAAGTAAGTTTATTATATTATAGTATTATAAATTTAATGGTAAGATGTTTAATACACAAGGTGCATTCAAAGTTCAAACTATTGATAATTCGTACATCTTACTCACTCGTGGTCGCTGACCTGACGTCAGCGATGGATCACTGTTGTTCTGTTTTAAATTAAATTATAAAGCAAACATAGATCCAAATATGGTTTTTACTACGGAAGATAAAACATAAAATACAAATATTACGTCAAGAGAAGGGGTGAATTTCCTAAAGTGTAGTTGTTGTCTGGTCGAAGAGTGGCAGCTGTTTGATCACAAGATCATCGATCGAGTAATCAAACAGTGGCGTCCGCGTCTTCGATCTTGTGTTCGGGAGCAAAGGGGACAATTTGAACATCTGCTCAATGTTGCCTGTCGGGACTGCATGGGCACATAATAGGCCTACTTAGCAATTAATGTGGAAACTGTTTTCTGGGGTACTTTTTTAAAACAGCCATAATTTTGTCAAGATTACTCGCATTTCTCTAAATCTCCGAGTTGGAGTAGATATGGCTACAGTTAGTGTGTGTAAAATTTCAGACCAATCTGATAACTTTTGACCGAGTTATGACAAGTTTAAAGTGTTCTCATTTTCATACGGGCAGAGGTATAAATGTTTTTTTTTAAGTTTTAATGCTTTAACATTGCAATTTCGAAATTATATTTGATAGTGGATTAATGTAACATAAAAACTGGAAGTTTGTCAGAGATCGATTCTTTGTAAAAGAAAAATTTAACAATTTTTGTACAATTATATTTAAAAAGAGTGTTGATTAATAAATCAATTTAATTTGCTAAAATCGTAGCCCACGATTTACAGAAATACAGAGGTAGGCCTAAGGCTGAATAAACGCTTTTGAGGTTTCCCTAGAAACACCCATCGCCATAAAAATTTATGACGTCATGCTGGGGGCGGGGGTGTGTTGGTGGGTCTACGGAAACGTGACAAAGCGTGATAAGGTGGGTGGGTCAAAAACGGCCATTTTCGGCGTGACGTAATTATGCAATGACCCCTCACGATGCGTATGAGCCACTACGAGGGACACTTGTGCGGTAATGCGTAGTCCTCCAGGGGCTCCAAGATCCAGGGGGTATGATCCAGGGGAGGTGTGGGGGGTCATGCATCCCTCCACGAGGACAAACATGTTTTTTGCTGCACAAAATGCTTTGATAAAACAGTGGCCGGTGTAATGGGCTCAAAAAGTAGAAATGAACAAAAATAGGCCTACCATGATTTCTTCATCCTGACGCCCCACTGGCACCGAATTTGGGGGATCCCCCCCCCTCGCAAAGCTACTGAGACAGGGATTCAGAAGGGGTGTAGGGAGAAGGACCCTACAGTTGATCATTTCGAACAGTCGATCATCAGAAATCAAAAATTAACTACTTATCATATAAATCTCGTTCTAGGCTTTTTAGAACCGGGAATACTGTAGATTCTGCCAATGAAACCTTAAAAAACAAGTTTGACCGGTTTTTAAAATACGTAACTTTTCTGATTTTAGGCACTCTGAGAAAACTTTCTCTCTTTGACTCTAATCTTAATAACTCGAAACCGGTTTGCCCAATTAGTGAAGTGCAAATGCATATTAGAAAGTAAATTTTCAGTACCTTTTAATGAACACGTCAGAGATCTGTTACCGTGAGTCGTATCTACGTTGTAGACTGTTCAATGAAAACGTTTCTGGTACCCAATAGTCGATCACAAGGTGGGTTCCAACACCGATCGACTGTAGGAGCTCATATTCCAGCACTAATCGAATACTAGAATTAACCAATAGTTTGAATGCTGGCTAAGGCAGCGAGGCTCTGGCACATGGTGCAAAGGTGTGCTCAGGACTAGGTCGATCTTAGTAGCAGTCTCTAGCCTACCTAGTAGGTCGAACCCAGTCGACAATGCGAATGATCAAGATATCGTCGTTTGGCAACTCTCACAATTTGCAAGCTGCTAAAGAGAGTAAGAATTAAGAAATGTCGGAAACCTGCCGATCGGCGCGGGGCGAGCAGCGGCGGGCACCGCCCTGTGAGCGGGAATCCATCGAATCAACCGCCACAGCAGGAGGTTCCCGCCGGATCGCGCCCCGAGCCGGTTCTACCGACGACAGTCCGAAAGGTGCTGGAACGGAGCGTGGGAGTCGGCCCGTAGTCACCTGTCTTCCAGCTGGACAGTACGGGTTTCTATGAAGATAGAATTCGTCGCTTACTGCCGTGGACGAGTCCTCGTTCGTGGATTGCGCATCGTCGTCATAAGCACATCGAAGTGTTTCGAGTTCTCGCTCGTCCATTTCCATGCTATAGTTCATGGAACTTCGGTGACGATTTACTTCCGATGTCTTTGGTTTCCAGTTTCCGGTTTACGGTTGACGGTTTACCGTTTTCAGTCTACCGTCGACGATTTACGGTTTACAGTTCACAGTCGACGGTTTACGGTTGACGGTTTATCGTCGACGGTTAACGATTTACGGTTTACCGTCGACGGTTTAAGGTTTACGATTTACAGTTGACAGTTTACCGTTTACGGTTTACGGGGGTAGAACTTTTAGAACTTTGAGCCTTTTTGAGTCTTTGACAAAGGGTCTTTATGGTAGGTCTTTCTCCTACAGCTTTTTCCAAGACTGCGCCTTTTGTTTGCAACTTTTGCTTTCTGATTCGATAGGAGACGCTACATCACGCACGCACACGCTACTGGCCTTTAATTTTTTGTTCTTCCTGTGTATGATTGTTGTCACAAAGATAACAAAGATGATTTAACGCGTAGGGATAAATAGGGGCCTACAACCTCTCGATAAAATACATGTAGGTCTAGATTTAGCTTAAGCCCCCACATTATTATGCTCATATCACCGCTAATAATCTGTAGGCTATTGCTCGAGCAATTGCTAATTTTAGCTACGTGTAGACATGTAGAATCTGTTCGTCAATTTTTACGAATCCTTTTTACGGCGTGCGCCGATAGGCGAACGCCGTATTGTTTCGGCCCGGTACCTTTATTTATTTTTTATTTATTTTTTTCTTAGGATCTTTGGCGCATTCCCGGAGACTCGCCTCCTGACCTATAAGTCTAGTTCTTTATCAACACGACCACTAAATTAGAGCCTACTCGGGCATAGTTCGTAATATTTCGAGTCTGAATATTTTTCTTTCGAACCGCATGGCGCGCCTCATCGACGTGTCGATCGTTGTTGACTTGTTGTACGTATTGGCTCCTCTTCTTCTTTATAGAAGAAGTGCTCTTCCAGGTCCTCCGTCCAGAAAGTTAATTACCCCGTGAGGGTAATTCGCCCAGAGGTCGAGGGGCGTAAGGGGAGTGGGAATGGTGGTGCATGATAATGTGTCGGTGTCGTGGGGGGAGTGTGCGCAGGTCGTGGGCAGTCGTTGGGTGTGGCCGCGTGGATAAAGTTTTGATACTTGTTGAGGAGTGAGCAGTAGTTGCATCTGATCTGGGCGAGGAGGGTACGGTGGCTTCTGGGAAAGAGTTGAAGTGTCGATCGGTCAAAAGCGTAAGCTAAAAGCAGCAAAATGTGAGGAGCTATGCCCACCTTTCCAAGTTTATAACTTGGAATAACGTATAATTTCCGTGGTATAACGTTGTTGATACGTTGTTGGAATACGTTGGTATAACGTATGTTGGTGCTCACAAGCTCCACTGCAAGTCTGCAAGGCTGTGTCCGTTATGCATTGTAAAAATTTGTATGAAATAAATCTATTTGACTAAATTTAGAGTTTTTATAATTTTGACCTATTGTCATTTTGTAGAAAATATCACATGTGAACGGTGACGAGGATAACATCGGCAATGAAGAAGAGCGGCACACAAGACTAGCAGCCCAGCACCAGCTTATAATAATTGAAAACAGTCTCGTTAGCGCAAATCGATCGAACAGCAACAATACTATGACAACTTGTCAGTACGAACTGAAACTGAGAAGGGATAAAAACTGAATAGAACTTGATAAAAATGCAAACTTAGCCTGCAGACTGCAAATGACAATATCGGGCAAACTTCGGTTGTGCATAGAAACAACTAAGTCTTGTAATCTTAGAATAATAGGCATCAAGCTGTGAGTCAACGCTTCATTCTACGAGAAGTAAGACGAGTCTGCTTGCTATATATCCTAACACTTTGAAGTTGGTGGGGCAGCCGGTTGAAGCAGTCGGTTAAGGTTTGCTTGGATCATTGAAGTTAAGTAACATCGAGCGCGGTGAGTGCTTGGATGGGTGACCGCTCCAGTCGGATCTAGATGCGGGTTAGCCATGTTTCAGTCAGTGCGCCAGAACAATGAAATTTCACCCGATTCCATGACGCTTATCGGCCCGTGACGCCGGGCACTCGGCTACCAGCGACACGGCTATGTATGTGTCTCAAAGTATCATTTTTTCATATTTTTCCATTCTGAACAGTGTCAATACATTCCACATGCCGATCTTGATGGCCGGGCTGCTCTTACAGGGGTTTCGCTTTACTACGATCCGGGAGTCCCAGCCTTCCCACGTGTCGAACGCGACACCACGGGCTTAGCAGCATACTCTTAGTATATTAATTTCGCCACTCCAACATTGTTTTCAGTGGAACCTGCAGCGGCGCCGAGGCCCGAGTCGAGTCCAATGGTCGAGCCGGGGCGAAGCGAGTCTCCGGCGTCCGCCGCTCAGCGACGCCTCTCCCCCGTCCCCCGCCCGAGCGGCGACTCGGGCCCCTACACTGTCCCTCGTTCAGGCAGCGAACAGGACGCTCAGCGGCGCCTCACCCCCGTCCCTCGCCCGAGCGGCGAGCCGGAGCCCCCCACGAGCGAGGGGCCCGAGGGAGCCGCGCAGGAGCTGAGAGCAGTGGCCGCGGCGGCACTAGCGGCGGCGAGGGCGAGCAGGCTGCAGCGGCTGACCGCCCTCTCGCCTCCCTTCGAACAACTCTACGTTGTGCTCGGCAACAACGGGAGTCACATGTACGCACTCGTCCATTTTGTGTCTTTGATCATAGCATTCGCTACCATCTGATCATATAGGCCTACCGAAGTTGTGCAACTTGTGTTTACTCGATCTCTCATCTCTCGAACTTTTAACAGTAACGAGTAAACACTTCACGATATCCCATTTTACCTTATTTTAGTAACCCATAAAGTGTAAAATCGGGGGCGCCAGGTCCTTCATAATTTGCACTAGCGGGGAGAAGGGAAGGAGGCCCGGATTGCATACGAAATTTCATAGGGGCTGCCGATGTGTGATCAAGGTCGGATTTAGGCATGGTCAGGGTGCGCCACTGCACATGGGCCTCCACCGATTTTGGGGCCTCCACTAATTTTATCAAATATTGGGTTATTAAATGTGAAGATATGAATTTTGAAATGCTAAGTGCCAAGTCAGGTATGAAATAGACACTATTAACTGTTAAGAATGAGGTGAACACGTTCTGTCTGCACCCGGCCCCTTCCCTCTCCCCCTCGCCGGTCGCTAGTTCTGCACAAAAAGGAAAACGGGGCCACCAAGGTAAATACAGCTCTGCCTACGATCCAGGCCGATTCGTTCCCTTTACCAACAGAGCTAAAGACAAATATTTACTGGCATCCTTGCGAATTTCTTTAGCAACTGCAAAACAAAACTCAAAAAGCAACGTAGGTACCATGGGTATCAGGAATGCAAATAAGAGTGTGTCAAGATCTCCGAAATACAATGAGAAGATTGCAAATAAAAATAAAAATATTAAAATTGTAGATGGCGTTATGGTGAAATTACACCTTTCGGTCAAAACGAAGGAAGTCTTGTCGTTAAGGATCATGACGTCATGTCGGCTG
>JAQIWG010005733.1:0-14172 GCA_034695025.1 Chamaedrilus cognettii | reverse complement strand
CAAATTTGAACATTCTGTCGTTATCACAAAGATACGCAGCAGCGTGAACAATTATTGGCTTGCACAAGAGGTGCAAACGGCAATTAAGCAGTTTTCCAGCTTGGTTGGCGCTTTTTTTCGTAACTTTCAAAACTATTCCAATTATTTTGTTTAGATAAACCAATAGAATCGCGCAACTCGATATTGCTCTTTCTGCAATATCAGATTGTATTAATCTTGACCAAACTATCTGGACAGTAGCCTAGCTTTGCGGGGGGGAGGTATTTAGCATATTAATGTTACGCATAAACTGCAAAAAACGAAGTTCTGACAGGAAGTCTAGAGGCAACTGTCCTGTGTAAAATTGACATTGATTAACCCATTTGTTAAACAGATTGGCTAAACAGATGGACATTGGCTAAACAGATGGACATTGGCTAAACAGATGGACATTGGCTAAACAGATTTGTCAAAAGTAGAGAATACTTTCATATAAATTGAATTAAACGTATGCGCCAGTTTAACGGTCTGTGTTCTATTCAGACAACCAGTTTCCAAGCCAAATAGTAGTACAGGGTTAGCATTATGAGCTTACTAAAGAGCGTATTACACTGACGATTTGTGTTCCATGTCAGGATCCATGTAGTTATGTGTTATCCATGTGGTGTCTCCATGCCTCCACTCCATGTTAGTGCTCAGCTAATAATATGTTTAAGGAGGGGGTTAAATAGTGAACACTGAACAGGATGCACTTCATTTGCTTCGACTACTTCCTCCTCCCAAGTCCCCCTCTCCCCGGTCGCGAGCGCCGTGCGATTACCTCGCTTACGAAAACTTTTCTATGAGGTGAAATATTCCACAATAGAACTGCCGTTAGTATTTGGTGGCACTGGTGGATTTGGAAGATTAGGGACTGTGTGTAGTAGCGAAGATTATTACAGTCCAAAGAACTGACCCCCGTCTTCAGTTACCTTTTACGATTCATCCGGGAACTCTGGCTCCTGACCTATTCTATTATTACGCAAATCTGTAGAGGAAACCGAAGCCATTTGATTGCTTAAGCCCCGTCATAAAAAGATACCAGAAACCGTCAGTGGTTGTGAGCGCATTGTTATGAAGATGCCACCGTATCTAGTGATATAATAATTATATATCATGTGTGTAATTATTAGATCACTAGATTTCGAAATATTTCATTAAGCGTGGAATCCGATTTTTGATGCAATCTCCAGATTTATTAATTTTGAGATATTTTAAAGGAAATACACGTATTAAGCATTATGTATCAGGGAATATTTATGCAAAAATGCTTTGTCATGATACCGTACTGGTTTGTCAGGTTCTGCGGCAACACTCTGGTTTAAGGTTATTTGTCGAGATCAGTAGTATTATAGGCCAAGCTTATCTAATCCCAGCACTTCACACCTTTTTAACGCGCCTCGGTGATTTTTTTTTAATTCATGATTTTGCTTCGCATATGCCACGCCTATTTCGGTCAAAAGGCGTGACCAGAAATTTAAACTGATTTTATGCGTAGAGTTGAAGGTTCTAGGCTAATTTGAGGCCAGTCTATGCATTAGACCAATATCTTCACAACGCCATTGTACTAAGCGCCAATATTATTATGGAACTGCGTTATTAACGGCGAGGCGGGCGGGCGGCAATATAAGCGTACGATATGTTTCTGTGTCTTATTTGCTGAACCAGTGGGACAGTTATCGTAAGTCAGAACCTCGCGCCCGCAGCAGCAGCAGCAGCAGCAGCGCCCCGTCGCCTTAATATATCAACACGTCGCCGACAGGTAACCGCCGATTAGATCGCAACGGGGATGAGTCGGAAGCACTTTGCGCGCATCACTCTATAATGACAGCAGAGTTAGTGTAGCTCATGTCTCTCGGTCCTTCTACATGTGCCAGCGTTAGGGCCCCCAGCACCCCTCGGTCGGGGGGCCCACGGCTGTGAGGGCCCACTGGGGAAAAAAAGTTTTGAATTTGACATGGTCATTTATCTAAAGAGCATTATGAACGTTGCGTAAAGTAGGTTTTTTGGGGGGGGGGGGGGGGGCACTGGGGGTCATTAGGAGCTCACTCTCTGTTTGAAGTAGGTTGCATAAGTACGGGGAAAAGTTTCTGTCAGAAACTCGCATGTCCGCTAGTGTGTTCGTTTCGAACGGAAAAATAGCTCGAGAAGGGACAAAAATAAAGCTCGAGAACGGACAAAATCGAGGAAAACTTGTTTGATATCAACCACTGTCAAAAGCATGGTGCCGTGGGGGCCCATCAGGATGTTTTCGAGGGGGGGGGGGCGGCATGCCGTATCTTAACGCCGGCCCTGCTTCGCAATTTTCTAGGAGACGTGCGTGATGATGGAGCCTCTGGGAGCGAGGGGTGCAAAGAGGCTAGTTCTTTCTCGAAGCAATTATTGCTAAATTTTGTCTTGTTAAATTTGATCGACAGTTTGGTTAATGTCCTTCGCTGTTTTCTAAGGAAGTGGCGCAGAAGGAAGTAGGCCTAAGGGGTCTGGATCTGTCAATTTGTTTGCTCATATTTTGCACATTGAGTTAGATCGAAAACAATTTCGTTTTCATTATCAGGACGCTAAATGATCACGCGAGCTAGATTCAGTGTTGCCAGATTTTCGTCGTTCAAATAGGGGACGCTGAAAATGAGTAGTGTATTATCTTACAGATCTTTGTTTTTTTTATAGGATTCCGTTCTTTTTTCGAGTATTGTTAAATTGATATTGCAAAATTAGAAGAGTTAGCTTGCTCATTATATCCAGATATAGTGAACTGTGTTCTACAATGTCATATTCCATTATTATAATAATGAATAATTTAGAAATCTTTCAGAACATTACTTTTTTTCCAAATAAATGATAACAATTCAGGCATGGACCCAAATAAGGAGAATTGATAATCCTTAAGGGACGCGGGACAAATGACCTGAAATAAGGGACGTCCTTTAAATAAGGGACGTCTTACAACCCCGATTGCCACACACTTTTTTTAAAAGAAGCACCAAATGCCGCCTCCCCCCCCAAAGCATATTTCCGCTCTCAAAATGCCATTGAAAAAGCACAATTAGAAAAAAACACAAAGAACATAACTTTCCCGGAAAAAGACTGATTCTAGGTACCCCATGAACAGCATATGCCTACCAAAATGATCTCGCGGGGGGGGGGGGGGTATTTGCAAAAAATTCAAACATGTGATCCTTTGCTATTTTGCGATTATATTTTTGTCGTCCAAAATAAAGAAAAAAACATGAGCTTTCGAAATAGCACATGGGTCTCAAAAATGCAAATAATTAATCGGAAATGCAAATGAGTGTACAAACACATATGATTATTGGATACGGCTACGACCGTAGTGGTTTATGATAAATTAGTATTTAAAAGGTGTGTAGATATTGCGTTAAACTCCGACACAGTCCTCTCCCCTCTCCTGCTCCACCCCCTCTCCGATTCCTTGCTGATGATTTTTTATTGAGGAATTTGCTTGCATCCCAGAACCCCCCCGGGTGAGCCGTAAAGAAGGGAAGAACGGTTCTTTTTGTTCTACCCCGAGCCACTGATATCGCACGATAACAGTGTTTGTTACTACACACTGTCCTGAACCTCAACCCCATCCTCCCACCTTCAGCAGTTGAAACCCCTGCAGATTGATGTAAAAGAGAGTAGGTCTGCAGCCCATGTTACCCGCGCGAGTCGTAAAAGCGACGAAAGAATGGGGAGGCGAACCGCCAGCCCTTCTTTAGTCGCTTTAGGAGACAAATCGCCTCCCCCTTCTTTAGACTAAAGATAGGCCTTGTTATTGCACACGGACCCGGTCCTTAAACCTTCAAACCACCACCATAATCATCACCTTTAAACCCTAAACCACCACCTTCATCAGTTTAACGAGAGTACCCACTACCGGACCCCTGCAAACAGGATTCTTTTTAGCAGGGAATACGTGTGCAGCTCAGTGTGAGAGAGCAGTTGGTTTTTTGTTGCTCGATCTGCTGCTCTGTCAATTTCTGAAATTGATATTCGCAGTTGCTTTACTATACTAACGCTTACGCTGGTTTGATTGAAATTTCCGCCGTTGGCTTTAGAAGTGCACATCTATTACATGTACTGATGTACATCTGTACATGTACTGTACAACTGAGTGTTATATTTATATTAACGGGAAATTGAGCAAATCGAGAAAAATTAGGAGAACTTTGACGACTGGACAAACCATGTTGCGCGCGTCTGAACGCTGATAATTGTTGTTGGAGGGAAGGCGCCGCCTTGCGGGCTGCCAACATTGATTCTGCGCCAATGAGCAGTTGACTCGAGTGTGATTTAGATTGTAAGTAAAAAGCACGTAAGAACCTAATATAAAAACTCGATAGAAACATAACCCTTACCAAATTAAACTTCAATCATAAGCAAACGTAAACTAGCGTCATCACCCCTCCCCCCCGCCCCCCCCACCCCCCGATGGCGTCTTAAACCGGAGAGAAAAAGTCTAGGAAGCACTGTATCCCGCGCGTGAGTTTTAGGGTCACGCGAAGCCACTGCCATTGTCCTGGCCCACCCTTTCGGTTCATCCACGCCACGTTCTGCTCACAGCAAGTGGTGTCAGAAAAGTTTCCACAGGGATAATTGAATTTGGCACTGCCCTGTGCCAAGCCATTGCCCAAAGGGATGAACAACAAAGTGCAGGGCTCATGCGCGCAGAATCAAGTTCGAGCACGGTGCGAGGACCATTAACGTAGCGCTTAATAATTCAGACAGGTCACTTGTCGCTAACTCACCCGCCGTACGGGCGTTGTAGCACAGCACAGCATAGCACAGCAGATAGCACAGCGGCAGGGTTGGATTTAAGGGGGGGGGTGGCGGGGAGGGGGGGGAGATGGGGGGGAAGGGGGAGGTGGCGGGGGGGGGAGTAGGGAGGCGGGAAGGCCGTGTTGCGTCATGGCCCGAATAGTTCACCGAAAATTTTAGAAAGGAATGCTCGGAGATTTCGCGGAGACTCCTCGGAGATGTATGTGGTCGGCGTTAGATATTGCTAGCCCCCCTCCCCCCGAAAACATCCTGATGGGCCCATATAAGCCTTTTTTGATAAATTGCTATGTCGAATACAAGACTTTCTTCCCCTGCGGGCCCCTCCACAGCCGAAGGGTTTGGGGGGCCCTAACGCCGGCACTGTGTATGCATAGCTCAAGAACAGCGGCGTCGCCACGGGGGGGTCCCGTGGGGTCCGGACCCCCCCACTTTTTTCTGGATCGGTCCTAAGATTTGTGTAAATCCGTTGAGTATTTATAAGGGGATGGGGGGGGGGGGGGGTGGATGTACCGTCGACAGAAAGAATTGTAGCGAATGCTGGGAATCATTCCGTTTGAGTGGAGAGCAGCAGTAGCCTGTTGACTTATAAGCCTATACTTCTACATGTACATGTACGTCTTGGCGTCCACATATGTGATAATGTGTACACACGTCAACTTTTTTTTGGCTCCAACTAGCGTTAATTCTAAACGTTGAGACCGATTCAAATCGTGCGTGTACACTGTACAGCGCCTGTCGCCAGCTACACCGTGGCTCAAAAGTAAGGGACCCAATGAATTTCTATAATAACTACGAAACGCAATAAGCGTTGTCAAGTCAATTGTTACCACATTAACTTCGATCATTGCTTCATGTTTCTGCCGAATTTCGTTGAATTTCAGCTAGTGGTTAAAAAAATAGGAGTAGTCAAAGTTGACCTACGAAAAAACGCGTCAACCAAGCTGGGAAACCGCTTAATTGCTAATCGCATCAACAATTTTGTGGTAACAATCTCTTCTATATTAAAATTAAATGATTGTTGCCCATTCAGGAATGCACACTTTATGTTTCAACAAAATTTGGTTCCGGCATGCACGTGAAACGTTGGAGGAGCGTAGTATAAAAGAAGAATGACACAAAAGCGCTGGGGGTCAATGTGGCTCGCAGACAATTACCACAATTTAGCAACACGGTGCTTGTTATGGAGACGCATTAAAAAAATCAGCGTCGAACACCTGAAGCATGGAATAATCAAAAAGTTGTACAAATTTGAACATTCTGAAATTATCACAAAGATAAGCAGCAGCGTGAACAATTATTGATGGCTTGCACAAGAGGTGCAAACCGCAATTAAGCAGTTTCCCAGCCTGGTTAAAGCGTTTTTTTTGTAGGTCAACTTTGACACTCATATCCTTTTAACTGCTTAATGAAATTCAACGAAAATTGGCAGAAATATGAAGCAATTATAAGCGGTAATGTGGTAAAAATTTAATTGACAAAGCTGCTTTCTGTAGTTTTTGAAGAAATTCGTTGGGTCCTTAACTTTTAAGCCACAGTGTAGAGAATATTGATGATTACAAGCAGCGTTGTCAAATGTACGATAATTGTACGATAGTCTGAGCTCAAAAAGGGCGTTGTACGATGTACGATAACGGGTGTACGATATTATCCTACAATATTCGCGCGTAAGATAATTTTGATTCAGCTGAAAAAGCTATTTTTGACGTGTTCAATTTTGGGAGTTGAAAATTTTTCGTCAGCACCCCCCCCCCTCGTGAGCTTTTGAGCGTTTTCAGATGGTATGATCATTTTGACCCAAAAACCAAAATTTTGGACATTTGGTCGCTGAAAAACGATGTCTTAAAAATATACCATTGTGCAAAATGTACAACTTACAACGCGTTATGTACGTAGGGAGGTCCTTCCCGTAAAACATTAGGACGATTGGACCCCACCCCTCTTTTGCAACGTTATCGACGCCGCTGCTCAAGAAAGTTGGGTTATATGGGGAAGAATATACGTGCAGAGCGGAATTGTTAAAAAATGTGGGGGGTTCGCAGAAATTTGTTGTGGGAAGATGTAGGGCAATGCAACAAAGCCCGTCTTAATTAGCGGCATGCAGTGAGGGTTCATGCATGGAGCACGGGAACGAATTAACGAGTTGAGAGGGAAAGGCTTTCAGTCAAAGATCTTAACCTAGGGTGGAAGGGAATCCTTTTAATGTTCTTTTTGTCTTTGCGTCCAATACACGATTCAAGCTTTATCCCATTTTAATGCGAAAATTATGATCTCACACCCTGAATTTATGTTAGGCCTACATACATGTATGTACATGTGAGCTTTAAGGCATTTTACTGGGGGGAGGGGGGGGAGGGGGGGGGGGTAACTCTTTCCACAACACGTGCTATATTGATATAAATGCGTTTACAACTTATGGGGGAGGGCGCTGAACCCCTCCCCTCCTTATCGTCTACGGCCTTATAGTCCTATACCCTCCTGTGATCATGCGTGCGTGTATGGATCTGCTTCTTCTTCCCCTGCGAGTTTAAGGACCGTGTGTAGTAACGAAGACTGCTACAGTCCGGTTCTGTGCCTCGGCCTCGGCTGTACGAAGCACAGAACCGCTCCGCCCTCTTAAGTCACCTTTTACGACTCGCTCGGGGAGCTCTGAGCTGCAGGTCAATTCTATGTTTCCCGACCTGCAGGGGTAACCATGGTGTATGAAGCTTCTGGAATTGTTGAGTTGGGTTTAATGTGGCATTAATGTCATTGATTATAGCCACAGTCTATATGCTAGCATCATACAGTCTGTTGCAGTATCGTCCGTTGGCAAATTTACAATGTATATCTTCTGTCCTATTTTGACACATCTGATCACTATACACCCCCATTTTTAACATCAAAATTTTACTACAATACATAGTTAGCATTGTTGTTAGTCTGTAGCTGCGCAATTTCTCCAGCGTGTGAGTTTCTGCTTGTAAGGTTTGACTTCTGTTCTTGGCTTGTGTCGCCGGTTTTCTCCAGTGGCGTCGGCACATCGGGCAGCGTCGTCGACTTTGTGGCTTCTCGTGTCTTCTGGTCTTCTAGTTCCCAGTGTTCCCGCAGGGGGCACCCCCTGCCCCGCGCCAACATCTCCCTCTCGCCCCCACCAGCGCGCAGGCCCCGGTCCCGCGTCAACCCTTTTTCCTCCGTCCCACCAGCACCCCCCGCCCCGCGTTAACCCCCCCCCAGCTCCCCCTACGCCGCGCCGCGCCAACCCCTCCCCTTCTGGAAGCCAGGAGGTATAGTGTTTACTGACGCAGTCGCTGCTTTATTCCGGGTTGTCGACACCGGCCGATGTTACCTTAAGCCGTGACATGCATTGTATGGATCAAAGCTAGAGCACGACCCTTTTCGTCGCAAAATTGGCGCAACTAGTCTTTTAACACGACTTTGAGAAATCCATGATAGCGCTGGCAATAGGCCTACCGGAAGAATGATTTTACAACGCGTGCTTGATACCGTGTAAGGTTATAGCATTAGAAAACTACGTTAGTTATGCAGCAAAATGGAACCTAAACCATAAAACTAACACTAAAACTTACCCGAAACCTAGCCCTGGCTCTCAAACTTATCTAAACCTAGTTATAACATAATCTCAACCCTAATCCTAATCCTTGAAAATGCACAAAAACTACATTTTGCTTACATTTGCGCACAGCCCCTTCCCTTAGGGCTGGTTCCTCAAAACGTATTTAATGGTGGTTCAGGATTTAGCCTATGCAAAATGGTGGATTAAATCCTGAACCACAATTAAATCCGTGTTGGAAGAACCAGCCCTAGTGTTTTAGCGTAATTCTTCTCTCACTTCTACCCGAAACTCATTAGAAAGAACACACCACTTTATCGCCGTCCAATGTTAACCTTCATTCATACTAAATTTTAACTTATGATCTGCTCCAGGTGAAACACAGTTACCCCTGCAGGTCGGCGAACAAAGAATTGACCTGCAGCGCAGAGCTCCCCGGGCGAGGCGTAAAAGGCGACTTACGAGTGAGGAGTGGTTCTGTGCTTGGTAAACCCGAGGCCGAGGCACAGAATCGGATTGTCCTAGTCTTAGTTACTACACACGGTTCTTAAAATTGCAGGGGAGGAAGAAGAAGAAGAATCTGCTCTAGAACGCCAACAGTCACAGCTACTCATAGTGCGTCCCTAAATAGGTGACTGAAGAAGACGAAATCGGCTTCTTTCTGCTAAAGAACATCCTCAACAATCAGTGCTCCAGGATCTAATCCACAGAAATCTAAAGCCTAGAGTGCGCATGCATTAGCTGCACAATTATGCAGAAGGAAGGACCTTTTTTTTATCAAAACGGAAGGTGATTTGAATTATGGGTAATCGTTGTTTATTATTGCGATTGGATTTGAAAGGGTCATGACCCTGTCGATCAATTGTTGACGGTTGGTAATTGGTTTGGTCCGCGGGCCAAGCCCCGCCCCCGTTATCTCCATATACAGCCTGTAGTGACCCCACTGGATCTAATCTACGATTGGATTCAGGAATTTCAAGCAGAAGTTATAACTCCATAGCCCAGAATGGACGCCAACACTCATAGCGCGTCCTTAAACACCCGACTGAAGAAGAATAATCCGCTCCAGATTCATGATTTGATCCAATAAAACCATGAATATTAATTTTACTTCCATTTTCAGCCGTGAATTCATACAGTATTGGACCGGTGTCGTGGGCAAACATCGCTCCCCAAAAGTTCGCCGGCCAGCGATTTTTCGACCGTACGAAAAGTCGTCCCCCTCATTAACTTTTACGAGGGAGCGAGTTTCCGAACGCTCGATAAGTCGCCCCCTACGTAATTAACATTTACGAGAGGGGCTAATTTTCGAACGGTCGAAGTAGTCATAGCGTCGGAAATTTTTGTAAGGGGGCGAATATATTTCGTGTCTTGTGAAACGGACAGGCCATTTTTCTGTTTTAATTTCATAGTTCGCTTGTCGCTATAGTTTTTCAATCCCCTTGTCGCCTTGTCATACATTGCAGGCCTAACCTTGCCTTTGCTTATTTAAGGACGCTATTATAGTATTATGAAGGCCTTGTTTAACCTATTTATCATCACATTCATATTTTATCTGGAAAATGCTAATGTCAAGCATAAGAAATGTCTGCTTAACTTGAGGAATATGTAAGCTATTTAAGATTTTTCCGAAATATCCGTTACAGCGAAATCTAAGCCTTTGCTCTAAATCTAAGCCTTCATACGCAATGAATTTAAACGCCAATCAAAATGTCTAAGCTATTTAAATTATTTTAGTTCTATTGGAAATTGTACATAAATAATAAATGTCTTACCGATCATAAGCTCATTTGTGGTTGAATTATACTTAACGTTAACAAGTCATTAACCACGCTGAGTGATATTGTTCATTTTATCAAACCATAGGCTAGCTAGTCTAACAGTTGCTCCAATACATGCTAAAAATAGCCCCCCTACATTTGCACAAATTGGACCGTTCGGAAATTGGCCCCCGTCGTAAATTTTTATAGTAGACGGGGCGACTTTTTGATCGATCGATAAATCGCCCTGGGCGACTTTTTTTAGGGGGTCGAATCTATGTCGTGACACCGGCACACAGTTTTCTTCAGGGGCGTGTAAAGTAGACAAGTGCTAAGTATTAGCACAAACTTGTTTGTCAGCGAAGCGAAGTTGAGCTTCACACCAACTCACACAGATTGCATTTACGCGATTCGTTGATAATCAAGTTTGTGCTGACACTAACGCTTGTCGACATTACACGCCCCAGTTCCTTCATTTTAACGAAAATTCATCGGTCTGTTAGCCGATAGAAAAAGACCGAAATGACATAATGATGTAATTACTTAA
Source organism: Chamaedrilus cognettii (assembly GCA_034695025.1). NCBI lineage: Eukaryota > Metazoa > Annelida > Clitellata > Enchytraeida > Enchytraeidae > Chamaedrilus > Chamaedrilus cognettii. Next base: position 3,518 of record JAQIWG010005733.1, on the reverse strand, counting down.
AACCTGGATAGGTGACGTATAATGATGTAGAAGGCCAATTAATGTAAACATCATGCAAGCTAAAAATCTCAAACCTTGTTGCCAATATCTATCTTTAAATCATTTATATAATTTTTAAGCATTCGATTTGTCGCTGCCAAAGTTGTAGGCCTCCAAATTTTATGCAATACGTTTGGTTCACCCAGTACATTACTACACGCTGGACCAGTTACTGTACAAGGCCGTCGGCTGTCAATTCGTCGCCTCAGTCCCGCAATCAAGCATAATGCTTCACTTGACGTTTAAATGTCCCGGGGCGACGGGACAATTTAATTACGAGAGGAGAGTAATTCCAATAAAGTCAACGAATGGCGGTTATTGGCGGCTTGGTCACGGATAATGGAGGATGATTTCTGCCAGGTTTTTGGAGTAGGGACCTAGGGCCGTGTATTGCTCTTGGTTCAATACGGGGGGGGAGGGCAGTGATGAACATATTTCCAAAAAAGCTAAGAAAGTTATGCCTTCAAACTTACCACTTCAACTTCACCTTCAACTTCTCTGCTGCATGCACTCTACCCTAATGGATGATTATTTCGGGGCTGACACACTTAGACCACCTTTGTCAAGGGTGCACGAAGTGACTGAAAAAACTTTGTGGCGGCAGGGATTCGAACCGACGCTCGTCAAGCCCGTTATCCGAGCTCTGCGACTTCGACCGCTCGGCCACAACGCTTAGTCAAACTGTGTTCAAATGAATGATTTTCATTCGCGAATGTAAATCATTAATTTGAACATAGTAAGTTTGAATGCACTGACAAGTTTTGATACGCTAGATAGATCGAGAAGTATCGTAAGAATTAAGGATTAGGATATATAGTAAATATATATGAGACCCAGCCAGACATTGCTTTTGACGTAGTAAGTTTTTGGAAGAATACTCATCACTACCCCCTCCCCGCCCCCCGCTCGCCAATTTAATTTCGAAAGAGAAATTCAGTAGCCTAGCGGGGGTTAAGCATCGGGCGCTAGGTAGGGGAGGCGCCAGGTAGCGAGGGGAGGGGGCGCCAGCAGGCGTAGAGTTGCCTGATTTAAACATAGTAATCTTGAGACATTTTTTACGTAGTAAGTTGAGGGAAAGATGTGGCAGGGGGTGGGCGGAGAGCGCCGAAAGAGGATCCACAGCTGAGAAAAATATTTTTAAAACATATATACACGCTTTGTGGAAAAACCTCCGTCCTTACCCCACCCGCGCTCGCGAGTTTGAGGGAGGGAATCTTTGTGAAGGGGCGCTACTCCTGGACTTCGCCCGGGCGCCAGAGAATCTCGTTGTGTCACTGGACCCGCACAGACATCATTTTGATGTCTGTGCGGGCGAGATGGTTCACGATTCTTCGCGCGCTGAATATATTAATTTTTCAAAGCTATTTGTGTCTTTTCGCCACAAAATCAGTGAAAACACTGTTTGTGACAGGGTTTGAGTTCGCTGATGTGTAGCTCAAGTGCTTCTTCACCTTACTTTTTGATTATAAAATGTGCTTTTGTAACTGTCGTTTGGTGCGTTTTTCAATGAGTGAATTTCAACACTGCTTGCAAACACCACCATATTATCCGGCGGAATCGAGTCCCATAGCCCCATAGAGGACATTTCTGAAGCATACCCATTTTTACTTGGGCATAGGCATCACTAAGCATAGTCACTAAAATACTAGTAGTCTACAATAATTGTATGCAACGAAGCCCCTCCGAGGCGAGAGGGGGAGGGGAGCAGCAGCGCAGTGGCTGAGGAAACTACCATAGCTCAATCGCAAAGTTAATTTTTTCACTGCTTGACATTCGTCAGATCCTCAATTTATTTTGGGGAGGATGGGGGGGGGGGGGAGGGGTCGGGTTATGGCTCCCCACTCTTAAAAGTGAAGGAGAGGCCAATGTTGTATACTTGCCGACTCGTACAGACATTTCTATTTGTTTTTGACTCCCCCACACCCCTCTCCGGTCTTCAGTGATATATCAGATCCGGAAACGGGTTTGAGCGAAGAATATCTCCAAGAAGGACAACCCCCGGCCATGGGGTTTTACGGAATTCGAGATTTTGGCTTTCCCCATTTTCAAAACAATAATTTGCTGCTGCCAACAATTTTGTGTCTCACGTCTTTATTTAATTCTTATACCTTTTCTTCGTAGCATTATCTTTCTCAAAGATTAACTAAGTCTTCCAACGGCTGTATACCGAGCGTTAATAACGCACAATCACAAACCTTTGCTGATCACAGTTCCTTATGGCGAGCCGGCGTCAACTTAAAGCAGGTAAATAAGGAACTGCAGAAACAACTCGATGAAGTAGTGGCATGGTGATGAACTGCTGGGGCTTTAAAATCTCAGAGGCAAAAACGGTGGCCGTTGTATTTACTAGAAAAAGAACCCAGAATATTGCTCTTAAAATACACGGAAAAGATATCTCAATCCAAAATAAAGTTAAATTCTTAGGCATGACTTTCGATAACAAATTAACCTGAAACGCCCACACAGATAGTTTAGTGTCTAAGTGTGCGAGCAGAATAAAGCTAATGCGCAGTATGACAGACCACTCGTGGGGGGCGAGTAAGAGCGTGCTTCTGACGATGTACCGGGCACTCAAAGACCGCTCTAGCCAGATTAGACACTGTACAAGCAACATGCATCCGTATCTGCTGCTGGGCAATGTGGGGCACCGCATTGTCCCGCAGGGGCGCTGATTGCCGTGCAGCAAGACTGCGGGAATATGCCCCTTAGTATAAGCACTCAAAGACCGCTCTAGCCAGATTAGACACTGTACAAGCAACATGCATCCGTAGCTGCTGCTGGGCAATGTGGGCACCGCATTGTCCCGCAGGGGCGCTGATTGCCATGCAGCAAGACTGCGGGAATATGCCCCTTAGTATAAGACGGCATGAACTTCAGCTACGGTTGGCTGTCAGGTTGGCTGTCACAAAACTGAATATAATCCGGCCAGCAATATTCTTTAAGATAATTGACAAAATCACTGGGGCAAATATAAACCGGGACATGAACCGCTCTACAACATTGTCAAACCGTACCTAGCAACGTTAACTACAAAACGAATAGAGGGATCACTTCAGCCTAAAACAGAGCCGTGGCTATGTACTCCTGCATTTGTAAACCTGAGTCTAGGTAATAAAATAAAGAAATCGGATAATGCTGAGTTAATAAGATTACATGCACGAGAGCTAATGGAGGACTACAGCGCCACGACTGATATCTACACTGACGGCTCAAAAACTACAGACGAAAAAGTAGGCTCCGCTTTCTGTGTGCCGTCACTGGGAGTTGAGAGATCCACTAGAATTAATGATTACTTGCACAGCAGAGCTAATTGCAATTAAACACATCTTAACGTGGATAAAAGAGGCGCATGTGGAGAGGTACGTTATATTTAGAGACTTGCTAAGTGCGCTGCAGTCCATATAGTCCAGGAGCGTATGTAATCTCGTGGCAGTTTTCATGAATAAATGTAGTGTGATATGTCGATGTGTTCGTATTGA
>JAQIWG010005732.1:0-14172 GCA_034695025.1 Chamaedrilus cognettii | reverse complement strand
CTCACCCCCCCCCCCCTATCCCCCTTGCTGGTGAATTTCTCAGAAAAAAGTCATAGGTGAAAGCCACTCTCAGTTTTCTCATCGGGCGTCAGAAAATAACACTACGCCAATGAAAAGAGTAGATCTACGCCTGCTGTAACTCAGGCGCGGGTTAATTATCAGCCGTTCTCGCTGTTACGAGCAGCTCAAGTGGTGTTTCAGCTCAAGCGGACTATTTTGCGATACTAGAAGATTCCAAGGAATCAGTGTTGAGGCTGAGAGTATCGCACTCCATGAAACAGGATGCACGAAAGCTACTGTTGCAGTTGCTGGATTATATGAAATATGCCAATTGGGTAGGGGCAACTACCTCCATGTACACGTATACTGTATAGGCGTGCTGCGATAGGACAAAAAGTATTCCTAAATAAAATATAGTCGATTAACTTAACTTTCAACCATACGATCTAAAATTGCTACAAGAAGCGCTGCCTACAAGCGACTACAGTGTGTTATGAACAAAAAAGTTTGATCAGCATTAGCATAAGCATTAGTATAAGCATTAGCATCAGCATTAGCATAAGCATTAGCATCAGCATTAGCATCAGCATTAGCATCAGCATTAGCATCAGCATTAGCATCAGCATTAGCATCAGCATAAGCATTAGCATAAGCATTAGCATGAGCATGAGCATTAGCATAAGCATAAGCATTAGCATAAGCATTAGCATAAGCATCAGCATTAACATCAGCATTAGCATGAGCATGAGCATTATTTGAACATAAATACTCAGAATTATTCGCTTCTTTGTACAGAACGCACGCTGTTGAACCAATCACGCGCTTGTTTGGCCCTGGATTCTAAACCCGTTACCGGTTGGTTTCGATACGCGTGCGGCGTAGGGCGCAACAAGCGTCTAACGAGCAGCAGCTGTGAGCTATAGGGGCGGGGTGAGGACTTCCGCTTGGAGAAAAAACATGGCGCGACTGCGTAGCAAAACACCGCGCTTCGACTGTACGCGGGTCGTTAGATGAAAGGCAGACACGCGAGCATGACTGACTCGTGACTCGCGAGCCTGGAAGAAAAATAGTGGAACGCGGGGCGAGCCTAGTGGCACGGCTGCTAGTTCCAACACCTGTGAAAATAACTGCGAGCAATTACCGACTACAAGAACGCTGGATGTAGTATGTAATGTAGTATGTGGTATGTAATGAAGTAAATATGCAATTTTGTATGCAATTTTTTCAAACAAATACCACAAATAAAATCAATATGACATGCGCATTGCTTCCTATACTGACGGGGCGAGTGTCCATGAACTCTCGTTAGGGAAAGGGGGGTGGGTGACAAGCCTCGGGGGGTGTCTCCAGTAAAATCTTGGGGGGTAAAAGTAAACGCCCTGCGACAAGCGGGTTTGAAAATGCAAGCGAATCGAGCGACTGTACTTTTTATGGATTTTAACCTAAACCTAACCCCAACTAACTAATCCTAACTACTTAACTGATTGTTCTACAAAGAGAATTCCTTTGCATTTTCAAATTGGGCCGGTGCGGACACGCGGCTTTCACTTTCACTTTCCCGTGACGTCACGCGTTCAGCTATAACGTGCGGCGGGTAAATTACAGCGCAGCGGTGTAGCGCGCCGCGCAGCGATCAGCGTGTAGCGCTACGCAACATTTCCTGGCGTCATGTCGTCGAGACGGGACGCTGCTGCGTCAGCGCGATATTGCTTAATGTCGGCGACGATCAGTGGGGGCGCCACGACATCATGCCGGGCATGCCGTCCTGCTAACGACTCGCAAATCTACCGACTACGAGAAAGGCCTATTGCTCAGCTTAATTTATAAGCGACGCCGACAAATAAGTTAAATGCGAACTCGTCGCATAGCACGAGTAGATAGATAGTCGCATACTCGCATTTGGTGTTCTATGAGCTTAAAGGTTTTTATAATAATAATAATAATGATTTCACGTCCGTTTCATAGTCTGGCGACCGTATCGGGGACGCAATTTTTATACAAAACGGTGGCAATTTTATCCGATGATAGCAATCTTAGTCTGAGATTAACAGTTTAGTCCACTTAGAGTCAAACTTAGAAAGGGTTAGCAAAAGTAAAGATGATTAAAATTCTGATTCTGAGACTGAATAATTCAATGTACTGATGCATGTCAAATATGTGGTTTGCTCTAATAAAGTATAATTGGTACATGATATAAATGCTCCATTTCTGTAGCAGCTCTCATTTGCTAACAAATTAACACAAGCAGTTGGCCTAGGCCTAAAACACAGAAGTTAGTTTCCCATTGTAAAATAAATATACTTTTTACCAGCATAGCCTACATCAACATTCAGTTGCTATTGACGCTCGCAGTAGGTATATTCTATTCCTCACGTCTGGAACGGCGACGGTCACGTGATCATGTTAACGATCACGTGACAGCACGAGCTTTGTCGCCGCGCCGCTATTGGGCCATTCATCAGTGTTACCACCCGGTAATGCATAACACGCCCCCCACCAGCGTTACCATCCAATAATGCATAAAACGACAATATTCCTTCTCTTCCCTTTCACGATGATAGTCCTGAGAGAATTTTTCATTTGAGGGAAGGACGTTTTGCAGCTGAAAAGTCATTTTAGCTTGAGAGAAATCGTAGTTGCCTATAATACATTTTATTTGCGAGAGGCGCTGTGATGTAGTGGTCAGGGGGTTGGACTTCGAGTCCAGAGGACCTGGGTTCGAGTCCCGGCGCCGGCAACTATGAAACCATGACGTTACAAGTCCTTCAGCGCGGCTGTTAAACACGCAAGTGTCGCTAGCTGATTATCGTCGTCCAGAGTAATTTATTATTCTAGTTGGCGACAGGAAGGGCATCCGGCCGTAAAAACTTAGCTCCAATATAAACGTCTAACCTGTGTTAACACGGACACGGCGTTGCAGGCTGTCTGCAGCGCATAAGAATGGACGTCAAAAACGGTGATCATCATTATGATTATTATTATTTGAAAGGTCATGGCATTGATTTTTTTAAACACTTTGGAACACTTTTACAATGCGACTTTTGCTGCAGCCACACGTTCACAGTAGTTCAGGTACAAAATTACAAATTCAGCCTAATTTCGGAGTAATTAATGAAGAAATATAGTTCAGGGGGTCTATTAAATCTATCAAAATGCTGTCCTATGTGGCTCCAGGACGACCCTTAAGCACTGTTGTGCAATTAAGCAGCAAAACAAACAAGCCCTCGAAAGCATCCTGCTCGCCATTCTTTTATTCCCTGTGTCTTCTGCTTACTCTCTAATTAAAATTAATATTAAGCGATCAATCAATCCAGAGACACAATAAGGTTGCAGTTGTAGCTAACTCTAGCAGCTGGCTATACGCTGAAATAGAACGAGCTCTGGAGTGGATTCTATAGACGTTCCTCAACTTCTATCTCGACTCCTGCCTTGACCTAGAAAGACAATTTAACAGCAACCCATAACTGCCATACGAAAAAAACTCTAGATTTATTTTGAAATTTTATAGGCACAATTTCCACAAGAAATCACTATCATTTTAAATCAATGAAAACAGATAATAATTTTCCTTGAAATCTATGACGTCACGTTAATTTAACGATGTGGTATATTAATTCAAATGGACTAAGCAAAAAGCTTTTTTGAATGGCAGTTATGGGCTGCTGTTAAATGTCATTCTATGTCAAGGTAGGAGTCTACATAGGAGTTGAGGTACGTCTATAGAATCCACTCCTAGACTCTAGTAAGCCTACTTAGCCGGGCACATTAGAACACAGCCGGCTATAATTATTAGCTACACTCGATCCCATGGGCTGGTTTTTCCAACACAGATTTAATGGTGGTTCAGGATTTAGCCTATGCAAAAAGGTGGGTTACATCCTGAACCACCATTAAATCCGTGTTGGAGAAACCAGCTGTAAGTATATAATTCCGCCTTATGCAACACATGTACGCCACGTCGATTTAAATTACCGAACGACGTGGATAGTAGGAGATCGTCTATTGGTTGAGTTAAATCTGTCGTCGAGCGTAATTGCGCGCAACATTCAGCTCGGAGGGAGTCGAAGGATGAAGTGCATGATGCGCAGCATTGCGCACATCCAAACATTCTACATGTAGCTAGCCTACGTGTGGGCCATGGGCGCCGGCACGGGAGGGGCAGAGGGGGGGGGTGGCATATGCTCCCTCAGAGGGGTTAGGCCCTTGCGGTATACGTGGCAAGCTGTTGAATAGGGCCTAACGTTAATATAACACAACAATAACATAATATAATAAGGCAATGATGCCTGTGTTGCCAGGAGGGCGTCCCCGATATGGTCGCCAGACCATGAAACGGACGTGAAATCATTATTATTATTATTATTACATTATTATTAACGTGATACTTTAATGCAAAACACATAATAGACTGCCATTGTAAAACCGGACGCGTTTGAACCCCCGCTTGAGTTGAATTTGAACACTGTTCAATTTTCACCGCAGAGCTTTATTTCAAAGCCAAAAGGCGAAGCCTCAAACGAATATAGGCTAAATTGAAAACTTCAGCACTTCTGGCAGAAAAGGGCGCAATAGCTCTAAAATTTAGCGCGGAGAATGACCATACTTGAAGCCAGAGCCTGAATGATGCCTAGTTTATGATTTATACATGATTTATTGTTCGATTAACAAAGAACTACGCCCAAACTGCGTTTCCCATTGACACGTATTATAGAAGAATGAAGGTATCTACGGATTCATTCCTATTCACCCTGGCCCATTCAAGAATCGACATCCAGCGTTATACTGTACACATGACCAGATGACTGACAGTCTGACACGCAAACAATTAAAGTTTCTCGGTAAACTCTCTCTACAAACCACGGGAACAACGCACTGTACGCTGAGCGTGTTGCCCTGGGCCTGCAGGGGAGCGAGGCAGGTGTGGCACGGGTCCGGGCTGACCCGGCAGGGACCAGCAGCGAGCCCCGGCGTGCGGGGTTAAGGAGGTCTCGCGCCGAGATAATAATGGGTCCCTAGTCGCATCAATCCCATTCATAGTTGAGTCAGCGCGGCGAGCCGAGAGTCTCTCTCACTGGGGAAGATATGGGGCTAGGCGATTAGGGAGATTGAATGGGACAGGGAGGGGGTGTGTGGGGTGAGACAGGGTGTATAGAGTGGTAGAAATTAGAATGACCTCGTGTGCTCACGGGAGATGCAGTTGTGGACAAATTAGCAATGCTGAACTGAATCTAAGTGGCGTACAGGAATACATTTACTAGAAAACAGCAGATAGAGAGAAAAGAAACTGGCTGACTACAAAACGTTTATTCAGAACGTAGGCTAAATTATGAAGAAACTGAATTGAAATGTCAAAATTGGGATACAGACACATAAAAGAATTGTATGATTTCCATGGCAGAACACAATCAATTTGCCTTCACTTGCTACAGTAAGAATATCCGGTACAAACAATTTTTTGGTGCAAATTCTTAATCGCAGCGCAACAACTTAATAACTAAACAATGGAGTATCGTAAATTACGACTGATTCAAATATTTAAAACTATCAGAAGCGAGTTACGCCGAAAGTAATCACACGTCCCACAGTCACGTCTGAATCACGCTTGAGTGGGGTGAGGTGGGGGACGTTGTCACACAAGACGGGCGTCCAATTGGAGATTAGATCTCATTCCGTTTTCATTTCGCTGGTTCACGGTCCGAGCGGTTAACCGGGCGTCGCAGCGAGGACTCTAGCTAACACGTCCTGCAGCGTCAATAGTTCAATCATCCTCTAAACCGCCCGTCTAGAATTGACCAAGAGGGGAGGCGAAACTATTTAGTTTAGCTTGGGGTACGGTAGGGTCTAAAAAAACCGTAGAACTATGCTACAATGTATTGTGATAACTGAATGGCTTACACTATAGTAATACTCGTCCGCCTAGACTCGAGATATAAGTAGCGTATTTGATGATGATTCAATTCAACACAATTATCGGAGAATACCTGCGAAAAATTACATGCCATAATGCCATTTCTCGACTATTCATCAGCAGAATATTCTCAAAACTTGTGCTTTTTCGTGTATACGACAAGACTCAGAGCGTTGAAAATGAACGAGGTTCGGTAATAGTGATTTAGCACCAAGTGTGTGAACCAATCCAAGTATCATTAAAACTTGAATTGAAAATCCAACAAATATTTCGCTGATGCGAAGTAGAGAAATTTCACTACGCAATTTACGGAATAAAGTGCAACTATTTGAGCACCCTTGTCATCTTCCACACAATTAAAGGAGTCATCTCTATGGTTTCTATATGGTTTTACTATATGGACTCTATGGTCCCTTGCTCTAAGTTAACGGCCCTTAACAAAACCAATATTTACGCATATAAATTCAAGGAGCTTTGACATCCACCCCCGCCCCCCGGTCTAAAACCCATCCTTGCAGATTTGGCGAGGTGCCCGCTACATCGGGCCAGTTAGCGGAGGTGTCTAAGCTCATATCCAGCGTGACATGATGAATGGATGCAGAGTAAGGACCAGCCAGGACGCGACCGCGAGATAACAATCCAATCTCTACTTCTGAAGGAGGAATGAAAGTGAATTGCTCTCGCTGATAAACGAAATTCTGCCTGTCCTTCAAAATACTGGACCTCAAGCAATATTCTAGCTTCTGCTAAGAGCCTGTGAAGCTAGAATGCACACAAAAACCCGCTTCGTATTACGCACTGCATGCGCAATAATAACAGCAGACCATTACAATAATAGAGGCTTTAACGTTAGTTACAGGGTTCGAACACTTTGCTGAGACCGCATTTAAATGTTATATGATTGTCACGAATCAAACGGTGCTCCAAAAATAATTGTACAAATTTCTGATTATTTTCAAAACGGCTAAAGCAAGCTTGACAAGCAACGGGTCATTCAGATTCTAGCCGAGAGATTTTAATTTTTTAACGCTGCGAAACAAGCCTAAGTCGGAGGCACAGAGCCTAAAGCCACGTACCTGGTCCGGTCGTGTTGATGTTAGAGGCTTCCAGTCTTAGAACGAAGCGTGTCAATAGGAGTAACGAAGGAACATGAAATAATCCAAATCCGCCCATTCTTAGCTCGACTTGACGATGGGCGCAGATCTGAGACGAGTTTTCAGGCTTTCAGCGCTTAAGCTGGCAGTTATAATATTAAGTCTTTTCTTGGTGTATCATCGGTCTGTTGTTCATCGATCTGCGTGTCAAAAATACACCGTCACTTATTTGCTGCGGACAAAATTATTATAATAATTTACACCATCATTTCTGCTTAGGTTACTTTGATTAGGGGTATCGCTCTGGCATATGCCAACTTTTTGACGATCAAACTTTTCGGCGAGCTTTACCAGTGTACGCCTAGGCCTGATATAATGAAGAATTGTATGACGATCCAATGTAGGCCACGCTATACACATACTGTTCTTCTCATAGGCTCAAGTACAACGACTGCGCAATCGTATAGTGTGGTTACACAAACTGTATAAATCCTATTTTCGCAGCGGAGTGGGTCTGTTTCAATGCATCCATTTATCTGCAATAACCTACGCCTGTAGAACTTCACTATTTAGACTGGGTGAACGTATGTGCTCTGTAATTCACCGGTAAAAACTAAACAGCCGCACTGGTTAATCGCCCGCTCGTGGAGCCCGACTGCTGCTATCCGTCGGCTTATAACTCGACTTTCGAGCTTCAGTAGGCTTTCAGTGCAAACACGTTCTACGGTAGTGGGTAGCCTATTGCAGCCGACGCACCCTGTTGTACACAGTAGACCCTACAGCCGATCAAGCAAACTAATGACAATAGAAACGTTGCGCCACTTGTTACTGACAACTGGCGCTCCTCATGCAACCGCAGCAGCAGCTGCTGCTTTATTGTTCCCCGCTACACAAAAATAGTTGCCGCGTTTAAGCTTACAGTAAACTTCTGCCAACTACTTCGTCGATCAATATTTGTCGATCTCTCAGCTTAATTCCTAAACATTTTGCAGCCAAGATTTAGCATGTCTTGCTTCCCAGCCCATTTTTTCCGTTCTGCTCAGCGTTACATTTGATTCAAATTAAATATCCTCAGATCCTGCGGAGATCTCGGCCAAAAATATCCCCAGATTGCAGTTTTTACAAGAAAATTCCAGCTCGCATTATAAATTGCTCCATTCTATGAAAAAAACTCCCAAGATATTTGGGGATTGTATTAAAAATCGGAGCCGCAATCACTGAAATATCCCTAAATCTTGTGATTATATCCCAATCAGTCGCATCGTTGCCTCTGTAATACGCTACAGATCCGCTGCAATCGCCTTATCAGCTGACCCGAGCAATTCGCCCCGGGCAGCGGACGCAGTTTTATACAGGGCAGCGTAATGGCTCAGGATGTTTTGAGTATCGCACTGGCGCATAAACCGACGCGTCCGGTGCGTATATACGAGCCCGACGAATGCCCGCAATGAATGATGACTTAATGGAATAACTCGTTACGTTACGCTCCTAGCGTGGCACGCTACGCTCGCTTCGTGTTGTTATATAGGCTCCCTACGGGGAGGTTATCAACCCTGACCCCGGCTCGCTATATCAACGTAGGCTGTGGCTTGTTTCACCTAACAGCTTACTGCCGTGTTGAGAGTAAAAAATCTTAAATTAATCGCGTTTGGGAAAATAGAAGCAAAGGGACGGGAAGGGAGAAAGGGGGTTTAAAATAAGGGTTTTGAAAATCTGTTTCTCCGGGGTCAACTTCTGCGAGTATTATAAGCGTGACCATAACTCTGTATAAATATTCAAACTTTTTCCAAGCTTCAGAGCCAATTTGAACAGTTCAATCGAGATAGGGTTAGGGATAAAAAATATAATAAATAAAATATATTATAAATATAAATCCTTAAATTCGAAGCGAATCATCAATTGAAACCGTGTAATTGTTAAAACTACGGCGATTGCATTAGAATCAATTCTGATAAATCTGCGACGTAACGCAAGCCGCACTTTCCAGTTGTCCAAGTCTGCGTCAGTTTAACTTCATGCGGTCAGAACTCAGAGGATAATGTACGTAGGGTGCAGACCAGCTGACACCGTAGCATCTCTTCCTATACGCACCAGCTGTACGCTCAATTACTCGCGTAGTAAACGTAACGCTCACGATAACGCTTCCTCGTCCATTTCTCTAATCACACCGCACTACCTTCCCGCTACTTGCTTCTACAACTGAGAGTTAACAGCGGGCCGGTGTTTTTGGCCTGTCCCGAGCAAATTACGAGCCAGTCTGGCGAGAAGGCACTGTAGGCAGTAGCCAAGTTAGACGCTGGCGAGCCCTACCGGACGTTTCTCGGAGTGTGGGAATGATTTGCGAGCGAGAGAGACTGACGAACAGGCGTGCGCAACATTCTGCCATCAAAACTGGGGTTGTCCGGGGGCAGGGAGATAAGGGAATGTGGTCCGTGCGTGAGAAGCAGCATCCTTGATGCGAAATGCAAAGCGTAATCCAATTTAAAATGTTGTCAAATAGAAATTTCATATTTAATTAATTTTTGTTAGCTACGTTCTTTCACGCCCCGGCCGTGTGAGTTTTTGACGACTCAGAACGCCTCTGTACCCAACCACGAATAATTTTTGTGGTCTAAACTATTAGTTTAAATTTGAATTTTGCGCTCTGATTCTTATACTGTCTTATATCAGCATGCGATGATGACATTACATGTACATTGCCCTAACACTCATATAATGTCATTATATCACAATGTTATGCGATCCTGTCCGTTTCCGAAACCACTTGACCACCTCGGCACGTTCCGTTATGAACGCCTGCACGCCAAGTCTAACGTAGCCTTGGCGAGGATAAAGCGTCGATACATCAACGTCAGAGGCACAGCAGCGACTGACGGGCAGCCCCGACAGGCGTAACTCGGGCTTTACCGCAGGAGAGGCCTGGACCACGGGGGCCGACATACGCGGGCAGGGACAGGGGGAGTAAACCGCACCCTCAAAGTATGCTATGCGGTAAATTGAATGAGTACGAGGCATGTCATACTTGAAAAGATACGTGAAAAACTTTAGTAAAGTTAAACCCCCAAAACAAGGCTTGTTTTGGGGGCAACACATTTAATTGCATGAGGATTCGTGCAACGCATCCAATATTTGTAAGCTATGTGCCTACACGCTAACGATGAAAACGTATGAATTTTGTTCCGACTTAAATTTCACAACCATTCACAATAATTAGTTTTTAACCAGTTATTACCTACCGTTACTCACAAAAATCTTCAGTTTTTATGGGGAACCTCTTCTATCAAAGAACGTAAGCTTGACTATTAGTGTAATCCTGCTCTCTAGCAAAACTAACGTCCTTTGTCGTCTAATCTGTTAATATCCATGTTTTTACACAGGTTTGGACGTTTGCGCCCTGATGAGGGCCCCTCCTCGCTCTCTTTCAAAAAACATTTCTTGAGTTTCGGATGGCCAATAGGTGTCAGATTGGTCCCTCCCATCGTGAAATCATCCCGCCGTCCCCCTGCAGAGGACTCAGCAGGCGTAACTCTGGCATTACGGCTCGACGCAAATACCTGCAGACCGCGCCACTCTCACTATACGAGCGCTGCCAGGCCATTTGTCATAACAGCACGGTCCGCGGCAAAAGAACGAATGAGCAGATTTCAAAGTAGTTTCACGTGACATATTGCCCTGCTGCGTATTTGAAATCCGTACAGCGTTTGCAGTAATTAAGGCTTACGCAACCTGATCTAAACCGAACCGAAATGACCCAGATCCTTAGGCCTACCTTAAACGTCATCTATCCAACAAAAACCCTAATCTAACCCTAACTTAACGCAAAGCACCAACGATTTTTTTTTCAAGATGCTGATTCGTTTTACGTTTTTTTTAAGCGGCCCGGCTGAAACAGCCACCGAGACAAGTTTCTATTTCACGTGACTTGGATCTGTTCCATCCAATCAAGGAGGCCATCACAAGATCCACGGGCATTCTCTGCGGTTTTATCCAAATTTAAATAATGATCGTGTGCCCATTGGCATCCTAGAGGCAACGGAAATATTCGCATTCTTAACTTTATACCATGAACAGGGTCATGGCGGGCTTACAGACCACGCAGTGGAAGAGAATGCAAGAGATCATCGCCACTAAACTACGATAAAACTAACGACAGGCGAAGGGTTCAATTGTACAATGGGTCATTTCGAGTCCACAGTGTTAGGATTGAGTTATAGTTGAGTTAACGATCGACAAGTTAGATTCACATTTATATTCACATTTTTGCTGTTGTTTATCCGTTTTGACATTATAATAATGTGAATACGAATGCGAATCTAACTTGCCATACGCTAACTTAACTCTAACTCAATCGTAACACCGTGGACTTGATATGACCCATTGTAGCCTACAGGGTCCAACGACTGACTGATGTCTACTCTGTCTGGTGTCAAGTCTCCGTCGAGCCTAATGAGTCTTGACCCAACAGAGGATCAATGTCTGGACGCGACAATTACACGATGTCCTTCACGAATTTCAACTCAATGAAAACACTGTGAATGTTTAACGTTTTAGAAATCGATTTTTCTCAATGAACGTGAGTTTAAAATTAGTGTATATCATCATTTTGCATCATTTCGGGTCGAAATGATTTTCATCTCATCATTCATCTGATCCGAACTGATGGTTATAATTCGTGTTGTAAATCGTCCGAAGAATGGCTTATTTTGTAGCCTACATGTTCAATTATTGATCAATATCAATTGATCGATATCAATTGATCGATATCAATTGATCGATATCAATTGATCGATATCAATTGATCGATATCAATTGATCGATATTAATTGATCGATATCAATTGATCGATATCAATTGATCGATATCAATGAACCGTGAATATAATCATAACCTTTCAATAGGCTATCCTGTGCTAAGTCAATTTTCTGTTCGTAGAATTTCTACTCACGTAGCAATTTTTTAACGCAAGCGAAACATTTCATATTTTGTTTCTATTCTCAATAAGATCAACAATGTATGCTACACCGGAATAAGATTTAACCCGTTTCTTAAAACAATGGTTGGGCTACAAACTTAACGATCACGTCGG
The DNA here is from genome assembly GCA_034695025.1 of Chamaedrilus cognettii. Lineage (NCBI taxonomy): Eukaryota > Metazoa > Annelida > Clitellata > Enchytraeida > Enchytraeidae > Chamaedrilus > Chamaedrilus cognettii. Next base: position 2,084 of record JAQIWG010005732.1, on the reverse strand, counting down.
TACCGTGCCACCTGCCGACGTGCGGACTATCTCAATAATAAAGCTTACGCTTCAAATTTCAGTCTGACACCGCGTTGCTATCACGAACTGAATGTCATTAGCGTACAGCTATTGGCAGACATTAGTGAGGCCGCACGCTGCGAGCGGGACAGGAGAGAACTTAATACATTGTACGTACGTATACAACATATGCGTGCACTCGTGTGCAGACTGACTCTCGCTTAGTGATATTAAATTGACGCGACCCCTGCCGTCGTTGTCTGCTGTGCGAATTGATGGATTAGTGTACTCAGTTGATTTCGTCGATGGGATACAATCAACTAACCACATGCCGCGTGGTTCGGACGTAGAGCGTCGAAGTCAATGAACAGATCTGATGTTAATATGGAGACTGCGCTACACAGGATTCTCTTGAATATTTAAGTCGAGTCTTTTTTCAAAAACTCTGAAGATATCAAAAATACACGCACGTATACATACAGGTATACATGCACGCATGCAGATTTTTAAAAATTGTGCCCTGCGCTTGAAATAAGATTGCATAGGATTGCATACATACATCGTCAATAGCTCACTGAATGTTCCAATTGACTAATAGTTGAATATTGCATCAATATTAGTTATCTAATTTGTGACAGTCCAAGACAAAAAAGACCTGTTGCAATGCATGTATTTTGTTATTTTTTATTTTGCGTTATCTATACCGTGCACTTGTGATGCATAAGATAGCATTGATCACACACGCTTGTATGACTATAGCGCCAGCTAACTCAAAGCGCAGGCCTTGGCTGCACCGTACAATTCTGCGCACAACTTCATATTGAAAGAACTAATCTACTGCCGCCCCTCGCGCTGACTCAGGGCCCGGGCGGCAGCTGGTGCAAGGGGTCGATCGACCAAGCGAAAGGTCTCAGGGGGCCGGGGGGGGGGAGGGGGGCAACACCCGGCACCGGCTGGGAGACCGACGAGCGCGCAAAATGTCACCTTGCGTCGAGCGTTGAGAAATAATTGAGTGAAAGTACGGACGTATTGCCGCTCTGACGTAGCTTATACAGCGGGGTGTTATAGCCTGCCGGGTGATCGTAGACAGAGAGAGGCGCGCGAACAAAGAGCGATACTAGCCTACTGGAGAGGCTGCAAAAAAAACTCTGTTTCGTAAAACCGTGCCGCGCGGTATAGCGAAACGATCGATTTTGAAGGCAGGTATAAAATCTCATTGTTTTCAAACCGATTTCAATTAAGTAGGATAAGGTTCTCGATCCGAATTATAATTTCTGCTACGAATGCGATCGTAAGACGTTATTACGATTCATTTAACGCGATGCTTGTGATCCGATTGGTGGCCGGGATATCTGGATCAATAGCGCCGCGCGCTGATTTGCTGAGAGGATGTCCTGACTTGTGATCCGAATTTCAATTCTTCACTGAGAAAACGAGCCCGGTGTCAGACAGCTTTCTCCAAGACAAACACAGATCGTGTTATCAGCCACTCGTATCACTGACACGCGCGGCGTATGGCACGGCTGATGAAGGAATTGAATGACGCGATTATTCGACGAGTAAACCGCGGGAAGCGTCGTCTAGCGCTTCCGCCACCCCACGATAACAGGCTCTGTCTGCCAGATACACCTGGATAACTTTACCACAATAATCCGGGGAACTCGTATCATATTGATATCAGTGGAGCGCTTAGGCACTTTGCTGTCCAGATTCGATTTTTAATTGTATCGCAATTTTAGTTAGCGGTATCACCTGTCCGTATTTTGTATTATTCATGTTGCAGATATAAAAAATCGGGAATTTTTTTAAAATATTATGTTATATTATATTATTATTATTTTTCGTATAGACTAGAAGCAATTTGTATGTTCGTGCCACTTGTGGTCCACATTGTATAAGCTTACTGCCTACTACAGTATTGCTCAAAAGTTTGAGCCCACCAAGTAAACCGTTCAAGGTTAAATTCCAATTATATTTATCAGGCATTAATTACACAAAAAATAATTACAACGTACTTTTGAATGTCTCTGTAATCGGATCAAAAGAGAAAAGTTTGCTTTTGTTTAAAAGCAAACGAACAAAGT
>JAQIWG010005731.1:0-14172 GCA_034695025.1 Chamaedrilus cognettii | reverse complement strand
CCACCAAATTATTCAAAGGGAATCAAAGCGCTCCGTTACTGAGATGCTATTTTGTAACGTCAAAAACTCAAGCCGCTTTAACGTGTGGTTGATTTCATTTTTCAATTTTTTTTACCAGAACTTTTGAACGCATTAATGTTTTTGTTTGAAATTTTGGGACCTTGTGTCATATTATCTCATCTACAATCCCTGAAAAGATGAGGCGAAAATATTAATTTTTGGCTCAGTTTTCACGAATCTGCTAGGGGAGTATTTTTTTTTCCGCACCATATATAATACAATATAATATAATATTAACAATATTATATAATTAATATAATTGTATAATTATCAATGCGCTGCCATATAAAATTCAGTAAAACACGAAACGTTAACGTGCAAGTAATTATGGCAAATTTTGCGAATCAGTAAAATTCGCCAAAATTACGTACACGCAAATAAACTTGCATTATAAGCTGTCTATAGCGGGTAGTCCTCAAAATCAGGATAACTAAATGCAGCCAAATTTCTGAGAGGCAAAAATGCAAAAATACAGCGGCTAAAATTTCTTGTGTTACAGTATACCAATGTTGATTAGATGATGTAGGCCTAAATATGCAAAGTATTGACTTACAGTGAAGTCTACACTTTTCACGCTGTTCCTGTGTGCAGATCACGGATCAGGGAGTTCCCATTGCAAAGGATGTACCAAGATCGTTTCTATTTCTCGTCAAGTTCTATCCCGAAGGTCGGTGGGCCGTCTCTTTGAGTAGTGGCGGTGGACTGTATCTCTGTGCAACGTTGGTGAAGCGTTTCTTAGTTACTCATTATTCATTTATTATTAGTGCAATGTAATAAATTTTTTTTTAATGAAATATAGTATTGCTTGCGTGTGCTTTTGGATATAGCACTATAGCTGTTGGGTTGATATGTTAGACATAGCTCAAGAGCTGATTCAGGAGGTGACCCAGCATCTCTTCTTCCTTCAGATCAAGCAATCGATCCTCAACATGGATCTCTACTGCCCACCAGAGGCCACCGTTCTTCTTGCTTCCTACGCAGTCCAGGCCAAGGTTGCACCACTTAATCTTGGTCTTGATCTGATTCTATTAAAGAATAGCTAAATTTAAATTGATGACTTTTATATAAACTATGTTTACATGTTTATATATGTAAACATACATAAACATATAAACTATGTTTATATGAACATAGTTTACATGTTCATATAAACATAGTTTACATGTTTACATGTTTATATATATAAACATATATAAACATGTAACCTATGTTTATATGTTTACATGTTTACATATGTATACAAGAAAACAAAGTGTTTCTTGGGGTATATACTGGGTATATATACAACACAACAAACTTGTGTTAATATACAAGTTTTCTTGTATATCAACAAGAAAACACTTTGTATGTACTATGTACATAAATATATGGAATAGATATGGTGCATAGATGCAGATAAACATGTGTATATGGATTTTATACATGACATATTGATGCAGCCATAGCGCACAGCTATAACTATGTAGATAATGATTTACCTGTATTATGAATATCTGGAGGCTAATCATATATTTATGTATGTATTTTGATCTGGTGTACATAGTACACCAGTAGCTCTTTCATACCAATATAGCCTTGGATTCGCACTGCTAGTATAGCTGACAGTGGGTAGCAGTAGTTTAAACTTCTAGAATGATTAGGTGTAATAAAGCGCCTTCGTGTTACGGAGCTATATATAAGTTGTACGATACCGGTATTGATTGATTGATAGTCGACCAACAACAAATTGCTTACAAATGTATTAAATTAGAAAGAAACCTTAACCATGCAAGTGCTTCATATGAAATGTTGCCTACAATGTATAATCCAATGATGATATATGAATTGTAAATGATAGTAACAAAATAGTGAAGTGTGATTGGCTGGTCAGTACGGCGACTACGACGCGTCTACGTACCGCCCGGAGATGCTGTCTACGGAGGACCTCCTTCCCCAGCGAGTCATAGACCAGTACCAGATGACGCCCGACATGTGGGCCGACAAGATCAAGGAGTGGTACATGGCCAGCCGCGGTATGCCCAGGTCAGATCGCTGATGCTTGGCTCCTATTGGTCAAGACTTAAATCCGGGAAGTCAGGTGTGTTTGTTCAAACTAATGAATTATTAAATGCGCAAAATGCTATATTGCTCATGAGTTTTTGAATGAATTTACATTGAAGGAAAAATTTGGTTTTTAATCATACGGTACTTGCCAAAAATTGAATCAATTTTTTATGAATGTTGATAGTTGCATTTTTGTTAGCTATTAAAACAGCTATGACCATGATAATTAAACCATAATATAATGTAATATGACCTGTTCCTAAGGTTTAACAGTCTGAATCAATCCGTTCAATTTAATTTTATTGAAGTTTGAAGTCAAAATTGTCATTGAAGATATAGTATTTATATTAATAATATATATGCTACTACTATATATAGTATCTATATTAATCAGATTTTGCTTAAAAATTGGCCTTGATTAGTGGTACATTGAGTTTGTCTTCGAATAGATTTGTCGATTATTTTTTGAGGAGAATACTGAAGCCGTAATATTGAATATATGCGTTGCTCAAATGATTTCTGATTCAGAGTTGAGCGTTACTGTTGGTGTTTATGGAGATGGAGTGGAGATGTGATTGGTGGTTGTAAAGTTGAAACAAAGCATGCGATTATTTGTTGCAGAGACGAGGCAGAGATGGAGTACATGAAGATTGCACAAGATCTGGAAATGTACGCTGTCAACTACTTCCAGATCAAAGTGAGTCACTTTTTTCTTTGTGGATGCACTGAAAGCTCTGTGAGCCACAAGTAGGTCAGGTCAAGTTACAAACGATCAATCGCACACGGCGTTTCATAGAAATAACATTAATCGATCCAATGGTTACAATTATGTTTTTTAATTGAAAGATTTTGTCTTCTTGATTAATTAATTAATTGTTTAACAATTTAGTGAGTTTCGATACAGCATTAATTGACTGGATTGATTGTAATTAATATAAAGATTCGAGTGAGAGTAGTTGTAGTAGTAGTAATAAACATTTAATTACACAACAGAATCCCAGAAAATATCGATAAGTGGCATGCCTCTCATGCCACAGTAATTCAAAGCTAGTCAAGAAATACATCAATAACATTGCTGTGGCAGGTCTCTGAGCAGAAACTGTTTAAGAGTTCCTGTCCAGAGTTTCTGTTTAAGATTGACTTACTTTAGAGAGAGAAATTTAAATATATTGTGATTACTGCTCCACGTTGCTATATTGCTATATTGCGTAATGCTTTGTGCACTGGTACATATCATGATAACAATATTAAATGGGCTAAAACGAATTGTTATAGAACAAGCGTGGGTCTGACTTGTGGCTGGGAGTGACAACTCTGGGACTCAACATCTATGAACTCGACAACAGACTTCACCCTAAAGTTACATTTCCTTGGAACGAAATCAAGAACATATCATGCAGCGATCGCCGGGTGAGACTCACGTATCTTGTTGAATGCTCTCTGATGGCTTAAAGTGCCCGCACACCTTTCGGTCAAAACGAAGGAAGTTTTGTCGTTAAGGACTAAAGTCTTTATAGATTACTATATACTCGTCGAGCCGCCAACTGTTGCAGTCGTTTGTCTTGGCGCGCAGACCTGACGTCATGATCGCTTAACGACGAATGCTGCACGCAGCATTCTTTTTGTTACGGTCACAGTGACCTTAACAACGGCGGCTGGCGTTTGTTTGACCGACAGCGCGCACACCTAGCGGTCCCGTGTCTATTCGGCCAAACAAACACCACGGTGAACTTCCTTTGTTTTAACCTAAAGGTGTGCGGGCACTATTAGTGCGCTGCTATCTTGAGCGCTTAACTGATTAGCACGACTGGGCAAGCAGCAGCCATGAATATTTAAACTTGGTGGATCAAAAGGCTTAGTGTTTTTACAAAAATTATTTGAATATTTTTGTTGCATATCAGTTGCGGTTATTGTGCAAGATGCTTGATAATTTTTGTATTGTTTTCATTGTGGGCTTAATGTAGATACTGTGCAGACAGGGTGCGAATTTACCTGTTGTGTATTGTAGACAATGATGAAATTAAGTTAACTCTTTAACATTACCTAACGATAACGGTCAGTATGTTGTTTAAAACTTACTATGTTAGCTGTTAGATACCTCATAAAGACCACTCGTTTTGAATTTGAATTTTTTGTGTCGGTGTTCAACAACGTTCTCTAGACTATAGCGCAGCCAATGCTGAGAGCTAAAAATTAGCTGGAAAGTCCAGAAGATGCAGTAATGTCTGACGAATAGAATTGTAATTGTAAGCTACGATTGATTTTCATTCAACTTCAAGCCAGGCCATTGACTGGAGTCCTATGTATTTGTTTCCTATCCTCAGAGTCGACGTTTGCAACAGATCACACTGTAGGCTCTAGGATCGATGTTCAGAATACAATGCGCTCATCGCCGGCGTCGAATTCTAGACGTTCGGTTGTTAAAGAATTAAAAGAATAGAAAAATGAAATGCATGCATCTGCGACTCCTTTACGGTGTAATCTTAGAGCACTTTTTGACTTCCGGAGCTAATAAAATGGTTTATCGTATAACTTGATGACAATCACGCAATATCCTAAAATTAGATACAGAATAACCTGTTCTGTGATTATTACATAGTTTACCATCAAGCTATTGGACAAGAAGTCGGTCGACTTTGTGTTCCTTGCTCAGACATCCAAGATCAACAAGCTGGTATTGTTTGAATTGAAAATATTCTCTTTCTTCCTCAATGATGCTTTTCATTGCGTTGCTAATATGATGATTATGCCATATGAAGCATGTGAATATTATGATGAAGAGTAAGGTTTTGATTTGGATTTGGAGATTGCAGCAAGTTTTAACAGTGTTGTCGATAGTTTACCTGAATCTTTCCTGCCCTAGGCTGTGGAAGTGGGAGCTGTGTGCTGGGTGAAAGCTAGTCTGCATAGTCAGTGAAGGCAGCCACGCGCTGTTCATTCGCGTTTCACTGAGGGCTTAGGTTTGGGTGTAAATTAAGATTAGATAAAGGTTTACGCTAGGGTTTGGATTAGGGTTTTATTTTGAGTTTAAATTTTGGATAAATCAAGTCATGATGAAGGTTTAATCTAGGGTTTAGAATGAAGTTTAGGCTAGGGTTCAGATTCAAGTTTAAGTTAAGTTTAGACGACAATTTAAACCAGAGGCTAGATTCTGTTTTAAACAAGAGTTTTGATTATGGTGCGATTATGGTTTAATTATGGTCTAATTATGGTTTAATTATGGTGTAATTATGCCGTAAATGAGAGTGTAAATGACGATTTTGGTTGCAGATCCTGGAGCTGTGCGAGGGCAGCCATGCACTTTTCATTAGGGTTTAACTGGGGTTTAGACTAGGGTTGAACCTCGGTTTAGATTAGGGTTTACACGCGGGTTGTGGTTGCAGATACTGGAGCTGTGTGAGGGCAGCCACGCGCTGTTCATGCGGCGCAGGCGCCCCGAGTCGATGGAGGTGCAGCAGATGAGGGTGCAGGGTCGTGAGGAGCGCGCCCGCAGACAGCTGGAGCGCGCGGCGCTCGTCAAGGAGAAGCAGCGCAGGGAGGAGGCGGAGAGGGAGAGGGGCGAGCTGGAGCAGCGGCTGCACGGCATGCAGGAACAACTGAGGATGTCCCAGGAGGCGCTGGTGTGTATATTATTTATATATTGTGCACATTCTATTTACATATGTATTGTAGCCATTAATCTTAGATTAATTGCGCTAATTGTTGGTCAAATGTGCACAAGGATTGTAATTAAACTTGAATCTTTGAATTTGTTAACAAATTTTGCAAGCTTCGAAGTATGAACATCAAAGTTTGATCTCACCCAACTATAATATGTTGTTCGTCCCGGACATGACATTAAACTGTTCCCGGCAGCCCTGCCCCCGCTCCCACCACTGGGCAGGACGAAGCGTTGTGGTCGAGTGATCCAAGTCAACGGTCTCGGATTACGAGTGTGGCAATGGTCGATTCGAGTCCCAGCCCGGGCAAAGATTTTGAGTTACTTCATGCACCCTTTGACAAGGGTGGTTTAAATTCGTCAGGCACAAGTGTTCCTACGATGCCCACCAGTCTACGGTGGAATCACCACCAGCGATCATCAGCTGGTGCAATGGGGCATCACCTTTTCCCGGCAAGGAGCTAAACCCAGCATAATATGTTAAACGTTGTGATGCCTTTACACAATGAACTGACAATATCAAATTATCGGTAGAGCTATTTACAACTTCTTTCTCATGATTGGCTGTATAAGTGCTCAGTGATTGATTGTGCAAGCAGTGATCAGCGATTGGTGGTGCGAGGAGTGATCAGTGATTGGCTGTCTATTTATAGGAACGCTCGGAGGAAGCGGCTGATTTGCTGGCAGAGAAAGTACGAATAGCCGACGAGGAGTGCACTCTGTTGACCCTCAAGGCTAACGAGGCCGAGGTGGAGAAACAGCGGATACAGGTTGCAGCCATCAAGGTCAGTTCTGAATCTAGGTCAAGGGTCATTAATATCCGAGCACATCAAGCTATTGTAGTTTTACCGTTCATCGCATGCATTTGTAATGCTTCTAAGAGTGATCATCTACCGTTGTAGTCTTATTGTTGAGCTTTTCAGTGTTTGCAATTTAGATGAATAACTTTATTGATTTGAAATATTTGTGGACTGCTGTATGGCAGTGCCACAGTATTTAAAAAAATTGAGTTCTAATGTGTACGCAATACTTTAGCTGTCAATTGATTGATTACCTGTTATCTTGTGAATTTAACATCCGTTTTGTTTCCTTATGCAAGCACAAGGGATGTGGCCCATACGAATTTGAAACGCATTTAAATTTTACAATTATTGAGTGGGTGTCTTTCACGATGTATAGCTGTATGGGAATCAATCTTTGCAGAAGCTAGTGGCCTAAATTTCTTTACCAGAGTGTTTCGTAATTTCCTCAATTTCTTTCATGCTGTGCTGTACTGTTTCAGAGAGAGGAGGAGAAACTGAGTTATTGAGTGTCCCACACACCCATACACCCGCACAATAACATTGTTGAGTGGGTATCTAACTGTCTGTCACGATGTATGGCTGTATGGGAACCAGTGATCACAGTTCTAAGCTATTGCCTAAACAACTATACAGAAGTGTTTCGTGATTTTTTCAAATAAAAAATAAAAAATTAGTAATTTTAAATTTTTTTATTATTTTTTTTCGTTTTTCTCCACAACAGTATTGTTTCAGACGGAGGAGGAGAAACTGGAGTTGGAGATACGTGCGAGGGAAGCAGAGTTGATGGCTAGCAGGATTGTGGAGGAGTGTGAACTCAGGTCGGTGGGGCTTAGTGTGGCAGACGGGACCAAAGCGAGTTATGACTAGTAGTATTTAGAGGAGTGAGAACTCAGATGGGTAGGAATAGTACTTAGGTAGATTAGTGGGTAGGAATAGTATGTAGGTAGGTAGGTGGAGTTTAGTGTGGGAGGAAGCTTGGCCTAAGTGAGTTGATGGGTTATTGTGAAGAAGTGGCTTTAGTGAAGAAAGGCGTGGCATAAAGCTTTGTTATCTGAGTTGTCCGTTTCTAATTTACAATGTATCGTTTGACATCACTGTAATTCATTTTCTTTTGAATGAATGAAAGCTCTAGTGATTTAACATTTTAAAGCTGTTTTGCACTATCTTACATGTTACTTAATTAATGAGCTATGTTGATTGATATGAACTTCAAACTTTGATATAAATAAATATCAAAACTAAATATAAATATTAGCAGCTTGCCATGTTTATAGTTGCTTTTTGTAAAGTGTACCATCATAAGACAGGTGCCGACCGTATTACATCACAGGACCTGGTAGTGATTGTTTTATTGTTTTGATTTCTTTCTGAGAGCGAATAAACATTGTAGTATAATCTTCTGTCTTTAAAAGTTAAGTCAAATGCGCTGTGACGGAGTAATAAATGACTGCGTTGCGTCGTGACTAAGTAAGAAGACTGCAAGATTTTGCAGTTGCAGAATAAACAAGAGATATGGAGTTTTTTTAAAGCTACTGTATTTGTGTAGCGATCAAAATCCGTGGTTGGTTGCAGAGCAAAGGAGGCGCAGCAGCTGAAGGCTGAATTAAGTGTGGCTCGACTGGCCGAGAAGATGGCTCGAGACCGGTACCAAGTCTTTCTACACAGCGCTGCCTACGGGGTGAGGCCTGCAGAAAATTTGACATTATGTTGGTAATGATTTAGTAATCTGCATCTATCCCACTCATGTAGATAGCCTCAAGGCCTTATCAGCAGTAGCCTACAATAAGTGTTTTTTAAAGATGCATTTATTTGACTCTTGTTAGGGTAAAATCAAAGACCTCTCGTTAGGGTCAAAATGAACTAGAAAAGCTGTCCACATTTGACGTTTCAAGGCATCTGCCCTTGGCATTGATGCGAGAGCGCAGAGATGCACAGAGGTGCCATAGCCACGCAGCGTTATTGATAAGTTGATAACGCACGCATCCAAGTCTTTCAACATTCTCTGCTGAATTATTCACTGCTGAATTATTCTACTCGCCAGTGCATCGGCTTTCTTAATCATATATTTTACGTTATGTCTTGCATCTTTAACCAAGTTTAATAGTAAGTTCTTTTGGCATGGCTGAAGACAAGATCGTTGACAGAATGAAGGCTTAGAGTGTTCAGTCATTCCATTATCAGCTGCTGAACAGCCTTGCGTGAGCGTGCGTAATAGCGGAGAGGTCAAAAAATTATCTTGCACTATACTTGTACAATTGCAGTTGAAACGTGTTCAGCAATACTTCATTACTAATCTCTGTAAATTTCATGATAATATCTGGCATATTGGCAACACTACTTCATTGAGCATCAGAGGTTGTGGTTTTTTTGAAACACAGTGTATTTATTAATTAATTAACTGAATGTGGGATTCTGGGATTCTATTTATCTGTTTATGTGGTGCCCAGGATCTCGGAGGCATGCACTACCGTCCCGGTGACCCAGATATCTGTGACCTACATCTGGTGGGTGGTGTGTCGCCGTTGACGACGGAGGAAGGGGCGGAGCGTCAGTCGTGTGACCTCGTCCGGTCATGTGACCTCATGCCGACCGCCGACATGAACACGCTGTCGAGGGAAATTGAGAAGGAACGGTAGGCTAATATTGCGCCGCTCTTCTAATCTTATGTGTATTTATGCTACATTAGTGTACATAACAGTTATAACAATGTAATCTTATAACAATATTTAATTTCAACAGTTCATCCAATAGTAGGACTAGCCTTTCATTTCAAGCTCTGCTTTTATATGCTTATGTTTTGCTGTGTGTTTGTGTGCTTGTTGATTCTACACACCTTTAATTCACAATTAAAGATATATATTGCTTTGTAAAGCATCAGTCAAACCGAATAGTTGTGTGGTTGGCTAGCACTGCATATATTGTGACCATCTAGGTTTTGTTTTAGTTATATACCTAAACTGGTAGATTGCCATAAATTTGATTTGGCCTGCATAGTTTACATCTAATAAATTTTTAGCTTGAAATTAGTTAAAGTACTGAGTTTTCCCGTAAGATAGCGACAAGCGTGCAATAATCGTGACATAACTTTTTTTAACCAGAAAACACACTATTTAAAAAGGTCATAGTTATAAACAACTGGCAGTTGTGACATCTGCATTCTTATACCTATTGTGTAGATTGTCTTTTTTTTTCAGCCGAAAGTTTAAAAAGCTTGTAGTTTAACATCGATGGTAAAGTCACAAGTCAATCTCTGGCTGCCGAGTCATGTTGAATACGAGCATGAGAGTAAAAATGAGTATAGTAATATGATGGTGAATATGAGCTCATGATTTTGACGTATTTCATTCGAAGCTAAATCTTTGGGCGTGCGCTGCGTATACAGGTATATATACGCATATATGCACACATATTTGTCACAACGACAATGCAAGCTTGGAAGTAGGCTGCTGGCCTAATATATAACATATAATCATTTAATATATAAGCATAACCTATAGAATCATGTACTTCGGCAAGAAGCCAGAGTCTGCAACTCATGCTTGTATTCACCGTCGACGTTATACTCCAAAATAACCAACACCTCCATTTTGGTATTTATACTGGATGCGAGGTCACTCGACACCCAGCGATTGACTGCGGTCGTCGCAGAGTTGAGTACCTGGAGAAGAGCCGAAGTCTGCACGACCAGCTCAAGGAGCTCAAGTCAGAGATAGAGGTGCTCAAGGTGGAGGAGAAGCGCTCACAGCTCGACTGTCTCCACGACCAGAGCACGGAGCACGGGGAGAACAAGTATTCTACTCTCGGCAAGGTATGCTGCGTGAGTGGGAGTTGCAGTAGTCTAGTCAAATGTTGCATACGTAGCTTAGTAGCTGGTTTTAGGGTACTGCAAATTGGACTGTGAAAGCGCCGCTTAAGTGGTTGATACTGTGACATGGCGCTCTAACTGCCGGTTGCTAGACTTTGATTTGAAGTGTGATTTTATTTTGTAGTCCGAATTTACCAATTAGATTATTCGATACAAATCTTTCTTATATTTTCATTGACTAATTCGGACTACGAAATAAAATCGCACTTTAAATCGGAGTCTAGCAACCGGCAGTAAAAGAGGCTCTGTATATTATTATTATTAATTTAAAGTGCCTGTATATTAGTATATTATTATTATGCATGCCGTAGCATCTTCTGTGCCAGGTTGTATTGTTTCTATCCTGATACTTATTTTGTTCTGTGCACTGTTATTGCATGTTAGCGATTTTTAGAGTCCTCAATGATTATGAGTTGCTGTTTTGCAGTATTGATGTGAAATATATTACTGCTATTGTTTTTTTTATAGTACTACTTATTGCAGCCATTCTTACAGTTTTACTGCCATTCTTTTCTTTATTGCTATCGTTCTTTTCTTTATAGTATTTATCTGCTGCCATTGACTTCTTTACAGTATTACTGCTATTCTTTCTTGTATTTCTGCCATTCTTTTTGCATAAGAAAACAATTGTTTTTATCTATCCACAGATCAAGGGAGGCACGGCGAAATCAAGGGTTCAGTTTTATGAAGAACTTTAACTAAGAACTGGTCAGAATCCGTAACGAGTCCGTCCACCAATGAACTGTAGCAATCAGGTTACAAGCAGCGGGCTGCATTGATCGCTTTATTAAATACGAGTAAAAGTACCTTGGACTCTGTCCGTTTCCGATGATTTCTACTCTGGTTTTTTCAGTCAATTTATTTATTTTATCCTTTAATAATGTTGAACCCTTAAACAAATATTAACAGTTTATTAAGAATTAGCACATGCTTTAATCCTGGATTGAGTTGAGTGTTTAGGCCCGACTGCATTCTCTTTTAAGTTATTTTTGATGCAAAGAATAAATGACTTCTTAATATTTTCTGGATAGTTATATTTCATTTTTATTAATATGCCAATTATATATCGAATTTTATTTTGAAGTGTAGTCTTTACCTGTCTTAAGACACTGAAGTCACTTAAATGAGCAGGTGACTAATTTTGCTATCGTGGAAAATGTTTTCACACTGTTTTTCTGCTTGCCTTTGACCAATTTATTGCCACAGTTTGATGTCTTGCTTAAGTTAACTGTTTTCAATGCGCTGTTTTAAAAGCTGCATTCTTGGACGGCAGGAAAGAAGGAATCTATGCCGTGCAAATCTGGTTTAATATGCAAATACATTCGACGGATTCTTTTTTTCTGCCGGCCTAGGAAATGTTAACGAATATTAACAAAGTAGTTTTTAAAATAGCTCATTGGGAAAGGCTAATTGCTTTCCGTAAATCTCCGGTGCCGGTCGCTTTTGATCGGTAGATTATCTGCTAGTCCTAGATGCTTGCGTGTGCAGCATTGTGTGTTGCACTCAAAAACTCATTCACTTAAAAATGTGCTGGTGTTGACATGGGCGCAACCACATTTTTTATACTTGAAGTGAATGAATTAATGAGTTGCTAGTGCGTGTAACTGCGTATGCTCATCAATGCAAATTGTAATTTTTTCTAGAGGCTCGTAAATTCTAAACTGATGCGTTTCGCCCTATTTGATACTGAAGTTTGTATTTTTTTTTTCTTTAAAGATAAGCATTTGAAATGATGCGCTTGTATGCAATATTTGAGCGTTTATTGCTTTCGATGTAGTGTTTTTCTTCATGCGGCTATGCATCTTTGTAGACTTACGTTCGGCGTATCAAGATCCTTCTTGGATTTTGTTCGCTAAAAGATATTCTAATTAAATTGTTCTGTTTAATGATCTGCTGTACTGTTTCAAGCATTGAAGACCAATAATGTTTACATCGGTATGATTTTAAACGAAGTGTAGACCTACACTTTGTAGGCCTACACTTCGTAACCTATTGATTTGATAATTGTGGTTTGAATTGAATTGTAGTTTCCTTGACTCGGACATACTGTAAATTGAAATGCCTTTGCTTTCATGTACATTTTACTGTGTATAATATGTGTTTTATAATTATCGAACGCTTGTATAGTGTAGATGATTGAAGCAAATTTTAAGATTGCTGTTGTGCAATGTAAATAAAGCGGATTGACTTAATTGTGTGGTATTGATGTTTCCATACAAATATCCTTAGTCATTTTAAAATCTATGCCGGTCTACTATCATGGTAAAAATCATTAGGGGGCCTATATGTAATATTTTATATTCTGTATTCTAACATAATACTATTACAGTTATATGTTACAATTATCATTGTTGCAAATAGATCAAACGAGATCAAAGAATGCTGTCAGCTTTCAATTTTTTTCTTGCACGCTGGAAGTGGAGAAATCGAGGGTCTGAATCTCAGACCAAATACTAAATTTAAAATTTTATCCTGAGGGTCTGATGGAGCAGTCGTGGAGCAATGGCAAAGTGGAACAATCAGTTATATGGAGGTATTTGTGAAGTAATTTGTGATTTTATGGAGCAATTGAGTATGGAGTAGGCCCTATTAATGATAAATTTGGACTGTGAAAAGGCACAAACTGAGAATTTTAATTTCAAAAGTGAGAGCTCAAGCAGTTTATGTCCATATTTATGCAGAAAAAGTTAACGTGATCCACCTTTCTTGCCCCCCCACCCAGGTTGCGAATTAGTTATGTGCGAGAAAAATTCCGGTTAAGCCCCCCCGGTCGTGAGTTTACTTTTAGAGGGAGAATTTTTCAGCATGATATAATAATAATGCACGTTCATAGAGCGTGAAGCAATTGCGATCGAGATGTGGTTCAAGTATTATTCAGTAATTTAGGCTACAATATTATAATATTATTTTTATTAAATAATAGCATTGGTCCCAACATCAAAAAGAAGAAATGCGCCGTGGTTGCGTCTACCAATATAGTTAATTGTCACTGTTTGGTTCCAATGGTATTCACTATTGTTACTTATTATATTATTTAGTTACTTATTACTTTTCAGAACTTACTTATGTACATTGTATCTTGGGAACAATTATTAACTTACAGCAGAGGGGTGACATGTATTTGAATATTTGTATCCTACTAAAGACAATAAACGATTAACATGAAGTTAACTAAATAAACTTAAATTAATACTGGTAGGCCTACATGTATGTACATGTATCGTTGGGCTCAGGCCTACATGTATGTAAGCACGATCTGTTGGCCCTAACTGAGGCAAGCCTCAGATAAGGACAAATCGAATGTGACATGAAAGCGTGATATGGTTGGAATCAGCGGCTTGGATCGAGTTAAATTTTAGATTGAAATTTTGGATGAGTTAGATTTTAGTTCAAAAATTCATGCCATTGCTAATGTAAGCCTAACAGTTTTTGAAGCTGAGAAATGAAAACGCACGGTTAAGAACGATGCTAGGAATTAAAAAGCATTAGAAGCGCCCCTTACTTCCCCTCTTGTCAATAATTCTGAACGGGAGAAACAAGTATCCGTCAGCACTGCAGTGACTATTCTGCCCGCTTAATTGGCACGTGAAGCAGCCTAAAGTATGTTATAGATTAAAACAAAAAACCAAGATACCTTGGGTTATAAAACGATACTTATATAGGTGCGACAGTATTAGACTAAATCTAAAAAACAATGAAGATTAAATTATTTATTGCAATTAAGGTCAAATATTTCATTATTT
>JAQIWG010005730.1:0-14173 GCA_034695025.1 Chamaedrilus cognettii | reverse complement strand
GATATACGAACAGGTAGAATTTAAATAGAAAGTCTCTCAGAGAAAGCAGACCGAACTCTGTTGACTCGAGCGATACGTGTGGTTCATATTATATGATGCTTTCTATAGGCTTTAGTTTTCGTCTGCACTGCAAAGAAAAAGAAAAAGCGGAGAGAACCAATCGCTATTGCGGATTCATTCCACGACATTCGCTATATCTTGTCTAGCAATGATTGTACGATGTTTGAGCAAAAGTGAATTTGTTTGACTTTGCGACAAAGTCTGAGAAAGATATGACGATATAGGCGCGAAAAATGACAGGCGTGAAATTCTTCGATCGCGCAACGATATATTTGGCTTCAAATTTCAACATTGCAAGCGCTTTTCCTAAACACTGGCCTCAACTTCAACGCCTGATTACCTAAAACAACGCAGCGAACCTGTCGCTCTAATACCCTATTGAGGCTAGATCTCAAAGAGATAAAATTTGATTTCAATTCAATACGCGGCGCGCGATCCGAGAGGCCGCCCTGGCGACAGCTCGGTGATGAATAGAGGTCGGCATTAACACCCGCCACACGCTCAGCGCTCGGGCCGGGCGCTCAGCGGCTGTGGTGAGAGATACCAAGATGTATCATTACACCTAATTGCGTCCAATTACGCGCGCTGACCGGACGGAGGGCGGCGTCACGGCGTCCGGCGCCGTCCAAGGCCCTGTCTGATGGGGACTCGGACCGCGGACGTGGCACGGGCAAAGTGGCGTGGGAGTGTTGGAGGTTTGGAGATGTAAAACTGTTTTGATAACGGGAGGCTTGGCGCTTGAAAGATGATGTAAGTTGTGAAGTAAAGACGATGAGAAAAAAAGAATAAAGTAAAGAGAAATGTTAGAAAGAATATCTCAGAAAGTTTACACTTGGTATGGACTGAGAATGCCCTAAGATATGAAATCTAGCAGGACTATTGATAAAATGCTCATGAAATGTCCGCGAAATAAAGATATTCACCAGCGAGCAAGAAATGTCAGTAGATCTGCAAAGAAGGACTCGGTTGAAGCTATGAAAAGAAGAATCCAGAATTTGTGGAGATAAATTTGATTCTACGGGGCTGTCAATTGGCAGGAAATCCATTATAGAAACTGAGCGATAAACATGCAAATAAAAACACCTCCACGGTTATAAAGACTAGCTATACTGTGTCCTTATATGCAAAACATTATTATCCTGTTCCGACTATAACCAAGCCGTTTAGTAGCTTACAATAAAATGAAACAATGCAACTTTCAAAAATGCAGTAAATGGAAGGAATTGAAATGAAAACTACTGTCTCTTCGATTTAAGTCGAATTAGAATGATTTAAGAAAAATTTGTTTGCACATTTTAAGAATTGCGCCGCAGTGGTGCACGATTTAGTCAGGTCCACGCGCATGGCTGCATGCCGCTGTGCGCACCACGTCCAGAGTTTAACAACGCCGCGCAGTGTTCGCTCCGATAACGCCACATCCGCTCTCATCCCGTCCCAGCATCAGCGACCCCGCGGGACTCGTTAAACAATGGCTTCCCCCCCAATGAAAGTGTCCCATCCTAAAGTCTGGGAGCATCGTGGCATTTCATGGAATATGAATAAAAAAGCAGCAATATTCAAGTTAAACCGCATAAAGCATTTGAGGGAAGAGGATTTGAGGGACCACGTTTGTCACTATAGTACTGACACGGTTGTACGATAAAAATGTTAGCGGATCAACGGCATACAACAGCGCTATAATTTATTTGTAGAAATAATGGGATCACAGTTATGCACTGCTTCGTGCACGCAGTGCATAGTGTGACGCCATAACGTCTTCAAAGAAATTGTGGCACTACAGGCTTGTAAATACACTAAATAGGCTCACAGGAACAAAAATAAAACGCACTGTTTAAGTGTAATATCACAAATTTCTTGCGGCAATCCAACAAATTACAATATAGCAAAATGCATAACAGATCAAAAGGAGAAAGCTATTTATGCCGATATTCTGCGAGGAACATCCAACCCGTTGGGAAACTCTATTCATAGCCAAAATACAATGTAAGCTAATACTAGTGTAATAAAAAAAAACATGACACATTTTCTCCATTAGCAACATTATAAAATTATACTCAACAAACATTGCGTGCATTTCTGATTAGGCCTAGTAATTTCAACACTCGCGTATCTAAGTTTCGCAGAGCTACAATTTTCTTTTCGACCTACGCAGTATTATTGCGGAACTTTTTTGTGGTGGAACATTGCATTGTCACCGCGTGCACGGCGGTTTAGCACGTGAACGTGGATGAGCAATTTGCGGATTTGTTTGACTCCGTTGGACGGGACGCCACCCAGCCTGAACTGTTTACACAAGAGCGGGACGTTATAGGACATCACGTGGTCGGGATTAGTGGATCAACCTCTTCCTTCTCGCTTGCTCCGGACCCGATGATTGCGTGGCGCTACGGCAATATAGTTGAGGAGGGGTCGACGGGGGTAGCAAATCCACTTTTTACAGTCTATCAACCGAACGGTCCAAACCGATTGACACAAATTATACATGATTCAAAATGAACCTTTAAAAGGCTTTAAGTCACTGAATTAGTAGAAATTAAGTGTATAGTTGGATGGAGGAGGATTGAATTGAAAATAACAACACTATAGAAATATTATCAATTATTATAATATATTATTGTAATATAATAAATATAAAAAACACTATAAAGAAAACGGACTGAAACATTGCAAGGACATCGACATTTAGGTAAGAAAATTTTAAGATTTCTCATGAACTACCCGGGAAAAATTTGAATTAAAGATTTGTTGTTGCAGTTGCTAAACTTGTAGGTTACGCGATAGATAATTGAAGATTTGTTATACCGGTGACAATACGTAGATCGACCTGCAGGAGCATTGTTTAGTAATTAATTATGCACACAATGCGCATTGTCCGTAGTCTACAGATTTTGTACATGAACCAGGCTATGCAATTATATGCGGAGTTTAAATCGATGTAGGCCCATGCAAGGTCTCGACTTGCAGCGAAAGATCAGTTTCAGAACTTCCGAGCAATCAGACGTTTGACATCGCGAGTTCAACTTATAAACATCGCACCTTTACTGCACCATTAGACCATTAGATCCCGTATCAATTTGCATTTTAGCCTAACCGTGTTCGTTCAAATTGACCCTCTCAAGGCCCTAACGGCTTAGCGTTGTGGCGCGGCCCGACACTGATTACTCTCGATGTATCGGCAGGGGCGCCACGAGTCCAAACCTGACACGACGGGGTCGTTTATAAAGATTACGTTCCGCGCGGTCCACGTTCATCCAGCCATCACGGGCAGCTGGCGGTCAGCGCGTCGATAACAACCGACCTCTCGTCGCCTCAGCTCCGTCGCAGCAAATTGTCTTCCCGTAAATCGTCGCTTATTGGTCGTTCTCGTCGTGTGATTCGTCGCTGGTATTGTCTCCGTAATGCTCGAGTTACATCGGGTCTTCAGACGCAGATTCCGGACGTCTTCGAGAAGAACGCGTGATGACGATCTTGCGGAAAGACAGCGCTTGCGGGATGAAAGTGTGCGCTTACATCACGTCTTCCTGTCAAATGTCTTCTCGTTGTCTTTCCATGAACCAACTGTTCGGATGACGCGTCCGCGATGACGCGTCTTGCGGGAAGACGGCGTCGCCGTAGACGTGAAAACGATAGGCCTGCATCAAGTCTTGGAACGGATTGCGGGAAGAACACTTCGAAACTTCAGTCAGAAAACCTGATGTAACTCAGTCATAACGGCTGTCGGGCGCGGTTTGAATACCGCCGCTATAGTGGGGGAGGGGACAAACATGGCGGTTGTCCCAGGCCCAGAGTGGAATGCCAGGAGGTTTTATGGTGGCGCCAAAATAACGCTAAGGGGACAACCATCTTTTTTTATATAGCAATTTTTACTACCACGTTCGTCGATTACCGACGCGCTCCCCGCCCCCGGTTATGAATTCCCTTCAAGGAAAGTATCTAAAAGGATGTAGGCCTCTCCGTCAGCCCTCCCCCTCTCTCAATCCCTCAATTGCAGCGAGGGAACGATGCAGTGCTAACATTGTACACCCTCAAACTTCGTCTTGGGGTCAAAATATACGCATTTGCTACGTCACTGGGTTGAACACGAGTGACTTGGAGCGAAGGACTGGAGGTACCGTACTCAAGAGCTCTGGATCAAGTGTATGGACGACGGCGGATAATTTGGAAAATTGAAGGAGAGGAGCGTGAAAGTGGTGAGAACGTTAGAGCGACAAAAGAATAGGAATCGTTTCGAGGGTCTGTCTGAATAAATAACCGTTGGCCGATATTAGAATTTTTTGAAGCAGATTGAGGTTCAGCACTTCATGATTTTGCGATGATGATCTACAATAGTTCTCGTACCGTACTGCCATGGCCGTGCTTAAAATACATTATGCTAGAATTTATTCATGACAAAGTTAGAATAGAAGAACTATTATTATTGGTTTAAATAATACATCACATAGGAAATTATTATGTATCACATGCAACTCATTTTCTAGTTAAAATATTGAATTATCGTAGCAAGCAATAATATTTTCTTTTTTTCGGTAAACTATAACAGGCCCCAACTTTCGACATGCAGTTGAATGTTTCTTAAATTGTCAAACAGAAGAGATCCGAATTGAGATAACCAAATAATTATTATAGCTTAGTGATAAATGATCCTTCCTTAATAATATTTGCTCATCCTTGCGGACATTTGATTCATATGTGCATTTAAATAGCTACACGTAGTTACACGTTATCAGCATCGCAAATAACATTTAGCTACGAGTACCCTAATATCATATCATGCATGGGGTATGACCAAGGGTTGATTTGCCAGTCGCCAAAATCCCCCCAAAAAACTATTTTCGAGCAGTTGACGAATTTTCTTTCCACTTAGCGAAAGCCTTTGACGAATTTGTTATTCACTCTTCGTTCTTAGAAGCTCAATAACTGGCTCTATATGGTGATGAAAAGAGCAATACATTTCATATAATATTCCAGTGCACCCGTATGGAACAAATGCGTAAGAAATTTGGCGAAAAAAGTACGGCCTGGCGAAAAAAGGACTCTTTAGGCCAATTTTGGGGTAATTTTTTGTCAAGACGCAGATCAGGCGCTAGGTATGACCGATGGCTCCACAACCATCGCGGCCAGTAGACAAGTCCCATTTGACTGCTTCGCTCCGCTAACAGGGTTGAGGGCGGGGCAGCAGCCATTTCTGATGTCTGCCTTGATCCTCGCACATTTCACGGGCGACCGACGAGCGCGATACGCTGCAAATGAGACCAAGTCGGTGTCAGATAATGGCGGGACCTTCGCGCCGCAACCGGACCATTAT
The DNA here is from genome assembly GCA_034695025.1 of Chamaedrilus cognettii. NCBI lineage: Eukaryota > Metazoa > Annelida > Clitellata > Enchytraeida > Enchytraeidae > Chamaedrilus > Chamaedrilus cognettii. Next base: position 8,808 of record JAQIWG010005730.1, on the reverse strand, counting down.
CCGTCCGCTCGTCACGTTATGAGCTCAGGTTTCCGATGCGGACATGAAAGCCCTCTGTCGAACTGACTGATAACGGGACTTAACACGCAGCATGAGTACCAGGGTTCTCACTTGTCGAGCAATTGCTCGATTAAAGGCATCGAGCAATATAAGTATCGAGCATTATTATAAGTGTCAATCGAGCAAAACGACCTATAGATTGAGCAGTGGCTAAATCGAGCAGTGGCTAAATAGAGCAATTATCGAGCAATGAAGGTATTATAAGAAAAATCGAGCAATTTGTCGAAGAATTAAAGAAAAATTTATATGGACTGCGAAGAAAGGTCTTGAATATAAATGTGTACTGTTTGGGAATGCCCTAAAAAGAATATACTGTTAAGAATGGCCGCTAAAAGTACCGTCAGTACACCCCGTCTTGAGACTTAACAGGACAAGAGGACATTGAGTATTATGCATTTTTTACAGCATTGCTGAGCGAGCAACATCGAGCACATCGAAGAGTTTTCAGACGCTCACGGTGAAAAATCGTTGATGTGTAGTGAGAACACTGAGTGCGACCCATTGCGTTCGGTTGGGTGGCAGAAACGATCAGCGGGAACCTTGAAGGCATTATATTGATTCGGTATGGTTGCGCGATATGCGTTTCCTTCCATGTCGGCACGTTTTCAATCAGTTTTACTTCGAGCGGTTGGCCCAAGAGATACATGTGGCAGTTTGCATCAGCCGCGTAAAAGGAGTAACTTTGAGTGTATAGAGTAATTACGCTGCCTGCCCCCGCAGGCAATACGGAGCAGAGCGTGTAATGGCTATTAGAGCGAGTAAGTTATAGATTTCATTCCACATATTCATGCAAGCCTACAATAGTTGAGTTGGAAAGAGGACTTTGATTTATTTATTTTAAAATTGTAGTTAGGGACCGTGTGTAGCACGAAGACTATTATGCAGTCTGGTCCTGTGCAAGGGCGCCCGCACAGAACCGCTCCCCTTTCTTTCGTTACCTTTTACAGCTCGCTCGGGGAGCTCTGTTCTGCAAGCTTATTCTTTGTGCCCCGGCCTGCAGGGCATTGGAAAAAGGAAATCGTCGAACAATGATTCAACGACATAGGCTGTAGCGCTTGGGCCTATCCTCGATCAATCTCATCAAACAAAGCACAACCCACCTAATCAGGCTCTTAATAATTCGTACGCTTGAATCTAGAACAATTTGTGAAGTTTTAAAAATACGAAATTTAACATTGCGGGCATGAATGAATGTAAAGAAAATGTAGAGCTGACCATTATGATCACCAAGAAATTTATGTCAGAAAGATTTAATCATGCCGAATCCGTGTTACTTTAATTGGAAGCCAGCGCGCATGTAATAATTCATCACTATACTCCTATTACTATATAGGCCAGGTCTACAACACATTACTGCAATCAGTACTCTCTCAGAATCTAGAATTTATCTAAGAGTTAGAAATGTGACCTTGAAAGGAGGCCCATTTAAAGGTCACTGCAAAGTTATAAAATGCCAAAAGGTATTTTCAACCGAGACGCGAAGTTAAAAAAATGCGCTAGCCAATTAAAGGCTGTAATCCATCAATGCCATTACATCGAAGCATTATTTATGCAGCATTCTTTTTGCCAAGGTCAAAGTGACCTTAACGACGGCGGCTGGCGTTCGTTTGATCGAATGCGCGCACACCTAGCAGTCCCGCGCCTATTCTCTCAAACGAACGCCACGGCGAACCTCCTTCGTTTTGACCGAAAGGTGTGCGGGCACTATTAAACATACGAGCGCAATGGTGAAAATAAATACATAACAGAGTCAGTACACTATGACACGTCTCAATTAATTCATAACGTTAGTTATTAATACAAAAATATCAATCAATTAATGATACAAACATATCACACACGCACGGTACCTGCAAAAACAAACTTTACCTAAGGACCGTTGGACGTCTAGACCATGACTGTATAGTATAGGTCATACATGCTATAGACTCCATTGATGCAGGCGATGCAAAGTTGTAGACCATATATCAACGGGTCTCATGAATGATGACAGCTGCATAGTTTCAATCTGACATTTCGCCCACCCACCATCTGACTTTGCCAAAATGTCAAAGACAAATCGCATTATTGCCACCATCGAAAATAAATTTACGAATGCTTTGTCAGTTTGTCACACACAAACAGTCAAGTCCCGCACACTGGTGTCTAATTTCACTGCTCGCGCTATAGCTAAACGAAGTACAGGGCATCGGATTAAAATATACAATCTACGGACCACAACCTAATGCCGATATTACAATCCGATATAGGGTGTCAAACCAAAGAAACTCACGACGGAAAGGGAGTCGGAAGCGAAATAAAGATTTCAGAAAGGAGGGGCAGGGGGAGTTCGATCTTGTCAAATTTAAAATCAACCTCTCCGTCTTTATAAAAAAATCGACATCAAGTCTTTCTTTTTCAAACACGTTGAAAAAAATCGCCGAGATTTAATATCTCCCCCCCTTCTCCCCGTCAGTGCGAGCACTTTTTAATTCTAAGGCCCAGTTGCTCAAGCGTGAGTTATTTGGTTTTTTATAATCATAGAATAAAAATGACGTAACGAACCAATCAGATAGTGCAAATTAGATCAAAGATCTTCAAGTAACTGGCTATTATTGGCGGTTCGAAAAGAGTTCCCAGATAATTCAAATAACTCTCTATTGAACAATTGGGCCTAAGCTTTACTTTTTCTTTGCTAGCAGTTCTTTGGCCAGCGATGACTTTCGTTGCTTGAGGTCCTTCGGCGAGGCGGCAGGCGTGTCTGTGTTGGACAGCTCGGGGACCTTATAGTGGAACCAGCGAGTGAGGCGGAATTTGGGCTCACGCCCGTCCTCCATGTTCGTGTTGAGTCTCTTCTCCAGGTCGACCAGTATCAGCGTCTCCTCCTCCGTCTTCTTCAGGATCTGAGACAATTAATTGCGGTTTTTGGAGTTGTAAGGTCCGTGTGTATACTAATGTTCGAGTTACATTGGGGCATCGGACGCGGGATCAGGGTGTACCGGTAGAACGCCTAATGACGCGTCGTTAGCGACGACCGGAATCGCTGACGACGCATGCAAGTTACATTGGGTCGTCAGGCAGGATTCAGGACGTCTTACCAATAACCACTATGCATATCCTTTATATAACCATGGCTTGCGTGAAGACGCGTCTTCAGTGACGAAGAAAATAATCCATTGGGTCGTCAGGGTAGATTCGCTAAAGAATTCTATCGATAGACGGCCTCCCGCTTCTGATGACCCAATGTAAGTCAACCTTAACAAATACCATTACAGTTCGGTTCTGGACGGAGGGCCACGCACAGAACCTCTCCTCCTGCTTTAGTCGTCTTTTACGACTCGCTCGAGGAGCTCTGGACTTCAAGTCAGTTCTTTGTTCCCCGGTCTGCAGGGGTAACAATTGAATGGACCGGAGAGCGGAGCATGGGCGGATGTCGGACATATGATGATGTTAGACAGGGGCGGTTCCAGAAATTGGTGGGGGGGGGATAACTCGCACCAGAGTGACCAGACGATGTTTTTAGATATATGTTTTTAAATATATGCTATAAGTTCTGGCGTAGTGGTTAGCAGCTAGCGACACTTTTGTGTTAACAGCGTTGCTGAAGGGCCTGTAACGCATGCATGGTTACATGCTTTATATACATACTCTGTAACCATGTTAAATGTTTTTATATATATGCTATAAGTTCTGTGGCAGTCCTATAGGCCTACATAGTGGAGGTTGTTATAAGGGATTATTAAAGGAATTGTACAGTCTTGGAATCACTTATGTGCAGATTTCTCGATTATAGTACAAAATTAAAATGTAAGTATCATAATCTCATGCACATTTGTTGCACGCACATTTGTACAACTGTAGGCTACCTGCATGCTCTTGTCCTTGCTCTTACTGGAATCTTTTGCATCCTTCTCAGCCTTTTCCAGAGACGTTTCTACACACAGGAAATACATATCCTAGATTAGAATTTAATTATTTGATTTTTTTTTAAGTTGTAATTATTTTTTAAATTCCTTAGATTAAAATGATGTTATGAAACAAGCCAAACATTCCAGTCAAATTTTCCAAAAAAAGTTTTATAGAATTGTTAATACATTAGAAATATGCCTAACTACAGTGGTTGTTCTAATAAAGCGTGACACAAAGCAAAAAATAAAAATAAAGTCAATTTTGTATTGATATTTTTGTATACACATTAATATTAGATCCAGTACAAAGATCAGGTAAACCTGCAGGATTAAAGAAATAATCAATCCTTGTTTCCAAATTGACAGTAAATTTATATAAGATTCTATATAGAATTGGATAAAATTGATTTGTATCAAACGTTGCAGCAAGTTCATCCATTTGTTGACGATTAAACTAAAACTGGACAAATTTAGTTGAATTTTCATTACGATTTTCTCTTGTAAAACTGTAAAATAAATCTTGCTTCAATGACCTATCGTCTGAATAACAGTTCTGCAGAGCAATAAATGATATTTACTATGATATGATCGCCGTAGATATCAGAGTAAATATCAAAGTTAATAATAACATACATTCATAACACAGCGCTAGTTACATTCATAACACGGTGTTAGTTACATTCATAACACAGTGTTAGTTACATTCATAACACGGTGTTAGTTACATTCATAACACAGTGTTAGTTACATCCATAATTTAGAAAATCAACACAGATACTCACCATTCATCAGCGCAAACAATATATAATTCTGGAGTTGATCTGTGATAACAAAATACCTTTGTCTTTAAAATCGAGCTGAAATCTCCAGTTCTTTTTGTTGTTGAGCAGCTGTTGATACATGGGGTTAATACCATGTTCTACTCTCAGTAGGCACTGAAAACACACTCTGGTGCATGGCTCCAGTCATAATTATCACGTGTATTCAGGGAGGTCGAGCCTAGGGTGCATGGGGAAGCCAAAGCTCCTCCTCAAATTGTGGCCATATAGCAAATAAGCTCTGTAAAAGCAAAAAGAATCTCCCCATAAATTTCTGTATTAAATGAGCTAAGCACTGCCAAGGAAGGTATGAGGAAAAAAAAAAAAATTCTGATGGCAAGTTAAGCATTTTTTGACATAGTCTGTTTTCTGACAAGAAAAAATTAAATACATAAAATAATAAATAAATAAAATGAAGGTACCGGGCCGAAACAATACGGCGTTCGCCTATCGGCGCACGCCGTAAAAAGCTTTTCCTCCCCCACCAGCGAATATATATTTGTGATCGCATAACGTCGTTTGTGACGTACACTGTACAACAGATAATTTTGCTTTAATGACCCCTATAGCCATCATTGTCTTTAACATTTCATCAATAAATAATAATAACTATAGTAAGAATTCAAAAAAGTTAGTGATATTTTGTCTTCATCACAGTCTTATATTGCATCAATCACACGGCAATATTGAGCTTGACTCTTGTACGTTAATCTTTAATGTTAGTTTTCATGCATGAGATAACGCGAGCAGACCTAATCATACATGACATTTTGTAACTGCGATAGAAGACATCTCCATTTTCACAGTTTCTAAAATTTAGGCTGCATCCAAAAATCAATTTCAAAAGAATGCGTATTATTCAATTGCAAGCGAGTTCACTATTCCAGTCAGTCCAGTGCGTATTTGAGTTTGACTTACTTGAAATTGTGGTATGCAGATATTGTCAATGTACTCCACAAACAGTTTGATCATTTCTTCCGTTCTCTGCTTCTGATTTCCGCTGATCTGCATATTAACGATATTTCTTTCATGGTACCATATTGCTATAATAGCCTATATTAAAATTAAACGTTTGCTGATGACATATGATGACGAAGCGTTGTGGCTGAGTGGTCTAAGTCGGGGAGCTGGAATTCCGGGGTTCGACAGCGCGTCAGTTCGAATCCCGGCCGCGGCAAAGATTTCGAGTCAGTTAGCGCACCTTTGGCAAAGGTGATTTAAATTTGTCAGTCCTGCAGATCATTAGGGTGGAATGCAGTAGTGAAGATGAAGAAGTGAAGATACGCTATTCACATATATAATTTGCTGGCAAATAAAAATTATTGCGATAATCAGCGTCAGCATTCTATCATACTTGACTACAATGTAGGTTAACTATCATGAATGACTATTACATATCGAAAACAATGGGGACACCTGGGTTTTTAATGCATAACTATTAAGAGTTACATGCTATTTGTACACGCAAAGGCGTATTTTAGTGTCGATGCTTAATTGTGCGGTTGCAAGTTGAAATGTGCTGTAGGAAAGTTGATGGTGCAGTTGTAACAGAGAAATTGTTAAAAATAGGCAAGCTTTTTGAGAAATTATCAGTTCAAAAATGTCTTTAAAATATGCCTGTTCTGATGATAAATGAACATCAACATTAGTACTACATGTACTATCAAATAGCATCAGAATATCACATTGTATTCAACTTATATCTTAGCCAGCATAGAACTTCGGAGCAAGATTAATACATTTGCTGGAATCAAGTCCACAGCTTAAAGGACATTTGTAGAACATTTCAATAGCAGTCAGTTACAACAATTAACAACATTTTTTTACAAGAAATCAACTGAAATTGGCTTTTTCCAGCAAATCTACCTTTGCCTTTGACATTTCAGCGTATTCAGCTGTTAGATGTCGCAGACGATGCTGGTAATCCCACGGCTTGCATATCGAGCACATGTCGCACGCACCTATCATCACCGAACTACACAACAAACTGATATTCAGTATATAATACTCCAAAAGACTCTAATATATCTGTACATATTATATATTGCGCATTTACATTACACATATACAATAAAATTATGCGTGCATTTTATCCGTAGAAAACTTTGTTATCTTTAAAAATAACTTTTAATAGTTATGCACGAAAAACTCAAGTGTCCCCGCTGTTTTTGATAATTTAATAGTCGCCCATGATAGTTAACCAACATTTTGGTAAAGTTTAATAGAATTCCGTCGATCGGTCTAAAAGTTCATGCCGATATATCACAATAATTTAATAGTATTACATGTATATTAAAAGAAATTTAATTTAACTTAATTTAATTGCAATAATTTAAATTTTTCAGTAAAAGTACTGCAAAATTAAATGTAATTCATCACTCAGCCTAAATGCCACATATAACATGAACTCATATCGCATTCAGTTTAAAACTTCATCACAAATCGAGCTATCAGAGAATGACAAAAGGGGTTCTAACTTTAACATCAATAACAAACGGATAGAAAAAGCATCAACATAGCGCAATTGTTTAATGTAAATTAAATTCCTACCGAATAGAAAATTATTATTATTTTTTTTTGTAGTTTGGATCAGTGTCTGGACCGTGTGTAGCACAAAGACTATATACAGTCTTGTTCTGGCAAGGGAGCCCGCATAAAACCGCTCCCCCTTCTTTAGTCGCCTTTTACAATTCGCCTGGGGAGATCTGGACTGTAAGCCAATTATTTGTTCCCCGGCGTGCAGGGGGTAAAAGAAATCATGGAGTTAATTATTATTTTTGCTTGCAGATATTTTTTACTATCACATGAAATTCAAGTCATCACGTTTTTTAAATCGTATTGTTATAATACGTCGTGAAGCAATAATTCACCATGCATCAAAAAAGGAGACGCCAAACTTATGTCTGTTTCATACAAAATCCTTTCGCTGTTTGAAATACGACTAATTTTTTGACTCACGGTGTAGAGAATCAGTAGGCAAATGTTACCGACCAGAGCAAATCCTTTCTGCCAGGCTCGTACCAGCGTCGCTCTCCCAAAGCTAAAAGGTCCTTGAACTCCTTTTGTTTTCTAAAACACAATCATTTTGAGATACAAGTATCATCATCATCATCATTTCCGTTTTTTCCATCCATTTTTTCATGCTAACCAGTGGTGTAGTGTGAGGGGAGTCAGGGGTGCAGTGCCCCCCCTGCTGGGAAGCTCTCCCCCCCTGCTCCCAGAAAAGTTACTATTAGCTTATGGGCTTGCCCCCCCTGCTCTTTGTGCAAATTAAGCCTTTGACCCCTCTGCTCTGATAAAATAAAGGTATTTACTCCCCCTGCTCTGTGTAAAGTAAAGGCTTTGCCCCCCCGTGCTTGCTCTCGTATGCTGTCACATACGGAACAGTTAAGAATGGCTCGACAAATTTCTGTCAGCACACCCCCCCCCCGGTCGCGAGGCAGATCGGACGGGAAAAGTGGAACAGTAGATCAGGTGTAAAACGGTCTGTCCCCCTGCGAAAATCTTTGCACCCCCGCTCAGTGTGGTCGCGCTACGGGCCTGATGCTAGCACAGATTGGACGTCTGCGACCACGGACACACGCTCTGACCCTACAAAGGTGCACAGGTAGCATCGTAGTACTGTAATTTGCATATCAACACAAAAATATCGTCAATGTTTTTGCTGCTTTGTGGGGAACCCTTATCTTATTCGACTCGACAAATGTATCTCCATCTTTTTTCACGCGAGACCATGATTTACTCCCAATTTTGTTTTATAAACTTAACAAATGTTATACGTAATGGAATACATTACCAAAGACTCGTGGTTAAATTACACTAAGATTTAAATTATGATGATTTCATTGCTCTCTCAAAAAATATCATGTATCAAAACTTGCATATCTGGTCTTAATACTACTTGCATTTCAAATACGCTAAGTGATCCAACTGCTAAGTGATCCCAGTTGGTCGGTGCTAAGGTTATTATTGATGACGTCATCAGCGTTAAGCTAAAGAAAACACAAAGAAGATTCACCGGATGACATCACCAGCATTAAGTT
>JAQIWG010005729.1:0-14174 GCA_034695025.1 Chamaedrilus cognettii | reverse complement strand
CGATCTCCTTGTTCATGCGCGCATGCTCCTGCACGTATTTTTTCATGCACTTTTTTACCTACATACTCCAGCCTACATCTGTCAACTACATACCCCAGCCTGTAGTACACAGCTGTGCTGCACACTCCATCACTCTATAGCTGCGCTACATATTCCAACCCACATACCTGTGCTACACACTCCATCTTGCGCTACATACTCCAGCTCACATATCTGTGATACACACTCCATTACTTCGTAGTATATCGCAGTGCAGTGCAGGCTACATACTTCAGGACATATGCCTATGCTACACACTCCAACACTTCATCGTATGTAGCGCAGACTACATACTTCAGGCCACATACCTGTGCTACATACTCCAGTCTGCATACCTGAACGACATACTTTAGTATATACATACCTGCGCTACATACTCCAGCAGGTGGTGCTTGTTGGCAGCAGCCTGTGTGGCCAGCAGTGTCTGCTGTCTCTGGTCCTCCTCCAGCTGCTGCTCCAACATCAGTCGGTCCTTTCTGCGCTGCTCCTGAATCAATGAACTTATATTTCAAGCATATTCAACAACGCAGTTTAACAATAATTGCTTGAGTACACATCTTCTCTACGGTACAGAGATGCTAACCCTTTCTGGTACCAACAGCCTCTTACAGAGATGCTAGGTCTAGTCTGATGTGCTCATTTCATGAGCCCCTTTATGAGAGTACCCTGTATTCCCCGCTCATACAGGGTAGGCCCATTTGCAGCTATGGACACCCGCCCTCCAACACGTCCTATCGCATCATCACATCTCAGTTCCTTAGCCTTCATATCCCCCTCTTTTCTTTTCACAGTCTTGTCTCATCATAATTTATTACAAATTACCCTAATTTCCAAAAGATTTAAAAACTAAACTCTCAATAGCATATGAATAATATTGATTAATTACCTAGAATAAATTACTTCAGTACGAACTACTGATTATCAGTAGATATTGCTAATCTCTTTCATAGTGCTCAGTTGGTATTTCAATTAATACAAAAAACTCACTAATATCTTCAAAGCTAAGCTATAAAAAAGAACTTAGTCGCAATAAACTGGGCCATATTTGACAACTGAGATTGAATAAGTGAGATTGAATAAGTGAGATTGAATAAGTGAGATTGAATAAGTGAGATTGAATAAGTGAGATTGAATAAGTGAGACTGAATAAGTGAGATTGAATAAGTGAATACGACTGAAGCCAGTGACAGTGTGCTCCGACACCAACCTTCATGTGTTCATACGCCAGCACTGTGTCCTGAATGCGCACACAGACACATAAGACTCAATCAATGCAATAAATAGCGCATGTAACGCACAAACTTTCTATTTTAAGAAATTGTATTCACAGTATAATATACTTTAAATCATCTTGCCATAAGATAATATGTTCAATTAATTTAGCGTCCTAAAGACTAAATTCTAATGTTAATAACAACTTGCTGCCGTTACAACCATCAGAAGTAGTGTGAGGACAGTTGGACAATAAATTCTTGCAGCTACCCGCTGGCTACAGGCCATTCTAATTTCATTCTAAGCCAACAGTTTACTTTCGATACAATCTCCAGATGGCGAGAGCTTACCGCGATGACCGACTCGTTGGCGCTGTGCGACCGACTGCGCTCAAAGAGCGGGCGTGGGACCTGCGGCAGCACGCCCAGCAGCACGCTCGAGGGCGAGATGTACTCCATGCCCAGCTCTGTCACATCACCACGGCTCTTATTAGTACACAGCAGCTTGCCCGAGGGCGAGACATACTTCACGCCAAGCTCTGTCACATCGACACATATTAGTACACAGCAGCAAGCTCAAGGGCAACACGCCTAGCTCTGCAAAGGGGAAGTCTAACACAAATAATTCATTTCAGCTGCATTCATATTTATTAGTCACGCTATCAATATTCAATTTTTGATTGCAGATGTGAAAACAGTAGAAAAAAAATCAAACAATGAACAGGATAATAGTACAGCAACAGGCAGCCGAAAAGAAACGTGAAACAGTACACATGCTATAAGAAAAACATCGCCCTTAAATGCTTACCTGCGCAAAAGAACGTCATCATGGCTTCAGTTCCATTGGCACAAACGACTGCAACACCACCACAGCACAGTTTAACCAAAAATAAACCAAGCATAAATAATAATAAAACAAACAAATAAACATAAATTTATATTAATTAGTATGAAATAATTTTAAGTTAATACCGGTACAGAAACAATTGTTACATATTAAATCATTTCAAGATTTCTGGTAATCAGACTGCAACTACATTGGATATATTTGTTAGAATCACGATGTTAGTGACTACACAATCAACAAATGCTAATAAAAGACAAATACAATACTTCACCCAACAGTTCCTCATACTTCATTCGTTGAAGCTTGGACCATAATTTGAATGCAACTATATCTAGTCAATAAATAGTTTCAATCATTCAAATTTTTACTGAATTTCTCCCAAATAATGAAATTTCTCACCATTTGGCGGATATCTCATTATTCCGACATCGACTTCGAGCGTTTCAAGGGTTCTGATTCGCCCGAGCTGTTTGGGCAACGCGACAATGCGATTGGCCGAGACGTCGAGCTTGCGCAGGCTAACTAGGTCACAGACGTTAGGAGGAATGTCACGGAGCCGGTTACCTAGGCAACAGGGTCAATCAATCAACCAATCAAATCAAAGAATAACAAAATCGCATGATACTGCTGTGATATCTAAAGAAGGCATGATATGCAAGACTGCAAAAAAATGCATTGATTAACAAATTATTCATCAAAATACAAAATATTTAATCAGTGCAGAATTTTTCTTCTAAAATATTGAAGTACAACAAAACTCAATGGGCACCGCTACACCACATAGACGTAGGCTACTCCTTTTTTCCAGGAAGGTAGAGAAGTGGTTTACCAAAGAATTTTCAACAAACCCACTGAAATCAGATAACAATAGCCAAGTTTCTAGTATGATAGTGATACTGGCCACTATCGCTGGCAGCCGACAAAGTCGATTGCCAATCAACGTCACAACAGAGTCAATGGGTCCATCCACGGACAGCTAAAACTACGCAAGAAAGCTGAACAACGAGGATTGGTGCGACGTACGTTTGAGTGTGAAGGTCTGGAGCGCAGTGAGACGCATGATGGCGGGGGGAAGGCCGGTCAGTTGGTTGTTGTCCAGGTTGAGCACCTGGAGACTGTACAGCTGGCCCAGCTCCTCAGGAATGGATGTCAGCTGGTTGCTGTGTAGGTCCAACACCTGGCGCCGCCAAGGGAATGAAAGAAATTAAGGACGGAGACTGTGTAGGTCTAACACCTGGCGCCGCCAAAGGAATAAAGGAAGTAATAGATGGAGAAATTGAAGGCTTCCATGATTAATGGCTTATTTAGTTGTTAGCCAAAGTAATTCAGCTGCAAGCGCGCAGCCAAATTAGTGATGCAGAGTCAATTTCTAAGGCATCTTCAATATACCAAAATGGAGATCTACAAAATACTGCAATTCTGTCAAAATCAACAAGGTACATAAACATATATATCCTATTAAAAGCATGCAAAAAAATAGTACAATAAGACACAGGCACAATCAACTGAATGCAAACATGGCATAAAATCATTTTTATTCAATTTGCATTCCACTTGAAAACTATTCATAAAGACCACAAGCAGGCTAGCAATACAGTGAAGCGCAATATAAACTCAGCCAACCTTCAGAGCAGAGAGATCGGCAAAGCTGCCCGAGCCCTTGAGACTAATCAGCCAATTGGTGTGCAGCAGCAGTGCCTGCAGCCAATCAGAAGCAACCTTATCTGCAGCCAATGAGAAATGCAACCTCATCGAGATAAAGGTATTCATAAACAATTTAGTTCAAGCAAAAGAAGGCTAAGGTTGAAAAAAATCTATTTAGCATAAAGCTGTCACGCGAACTTGATGTTTGGTTATATGCGCATAAAATGCACAGCAAATAATATTCTTAGTAATTAAAACAAATAAATTTAAACATTTAAAGATCCGACTGTATAGCAGATCTCTTAAAACAACTATTGCCAATCTTTCAACCAATCATCATTAAGCACAAACATAAATTGTGACATAATTATTCAAAGGACAGATCAGTACCTCCTTCTGAAGAACCTTGCATAGCGAAAATACTCCCGAGGGAATCTAACAGAAAATCAAACATCCAGAATCAATAGATTGCATTTAAAGCCATACAGCAACCGTGCGGATATGACCCGCACTTTCAACCAATATTAACAAATTCATTAACTCATTTGTTCATTACGAATAAATCGGATAAAAATTAAATTTTAACAAAACTGCGAGCATTTCAAGCAAGTTGTGACAGCAAGGTAGTCACTCGACAGCACTGCACGGTGTGATGCGGTCACACTAACAAATGTCTTTTCACTGCCAAGAAAACATGCTTCAGAACATTTGAACAACTAGTAGTTACTTAAAGTATTGTGCACACTGACTAAACACCGCACGTCTACCCGTACCAAATTGGAAATAAATTCAAGAAATAAGTCCTTAATTAACGCAATGATAAAGACATCTGACCTCCAAAAGCTCGCAGCTTGACAGATCAAACAAGGGTTCGGGACACTCGCGAGCCTGTAATACATACCATCTTCTTTTTTTCGTGCATCATCATTATTTCATAAAGTTCAATCTTTCATAGCGTTCAAAAAAAGAAGTTAATTACGTATAAATATAATTTTAAAGTAAGTTAAAAGGGCAGGAAGCAACCGACCCCTGTCAAATGCATGACCCAAATGGGGTTAGTACAAGAAAGTTTGCAGTTGAGCCATTACAAGTTGTCAATGTCCTCTAAGTTCAATTCTTTACTGTTTTAAATACATCCAAATTAGGCAGGCCTAGCCAAAGAGATTGCGATAGTTACGAGGTAGAGCTGATGCTGCAGTCGTTTCTTGGCCTCAGCCGACTGCTTCTTAACTGGAGGCATGTTGCTGTTGACCCACCGTGACCCCCAGTCCTTGTCTGTCATTGGCCAAGCTACACATCACAACCGCATCTTTATTAGCATTCTAATTCTTAGGCTGTCTACTTATTGATCGGTATCATGTTAATGACGTCACACGCTCCCAATACTTCTCAATATTTTTCGTGTTTTGGCACAGCCAAAGTAAAATTATTAGAAAATTAAGCACAGCTTCGCTTACAAAACTTTAAAAGAATAAATTTTAATTCAATTCTGTTGAACAAAAATCATAGGAAATAGCTGTTTGTTTGTCACACCATAAATACACAAATAAATGAGATAAGAGTGCAGGATCATTGTTCAGCAAACAAAAGAAATAGGCTATGTATTTCACTCCCGAAACAACTGTCTGGCCTTTAGAGAGAGCATAAGCCCATACGGCATACTTAACTTTAGTTCATACGCGGTTGCAAACACTGCAAATTACGCGCTCTGAATGTAAATTAGATCTAATCCATGTCAGTATCATTAGTTCAGTGCATTTGGCTTGTTTAGCTCGAAATACAAAGTAGTTCGTTAACACATACCAGTTGATGTGCAGAAATGATGCCAGTCAATTCAAGCTAGCCACGATAGATAGCAATCATTTAGGCAAGACCTAATCATTCGCTGCTCTCTAGGCGCTTTTCAAAACAATTATCTTATAAAAAAAATTGACAAATAATAATTAAATATTAAATACTTATTGTTTACGAGATGAATATGCTGCGTTTACGTATAGTCACGTTAACACTGAAAACAACAAAAAATTGCAAAACTAACATAATAGTAGGACACAATAAAAGCGATGGAAATAACTTCAATAACTATTTAGGTTTCAAACACATAACAGCATAGTTATAAACACATATTTATGTCAAAAATTAGATCTAAATGATGATTTTTGGTATCGTTGTGATTTGGCTCTAGATAATAATTTCCTGATCTTTTGTCTTATTGGTTTGACTCAAGCAATGTGTTGCGATGCAGACAAAGGCCTTAAAATATTATAAATATGACTAAGTGGAGAAGAATATCACGATGAAAATCTTGCTGCAAACCTTCGACAAGAATATTTTCACAGTATTAGCACAGAATGGTATTAGGCTACTCATCAACGGGCCAGTGATTTGTAGATTTATATTGCACTTTATTATTAGAGTCTGTCAAAATTATAAGAATTATCTTATAATGCGAAAGATCTTAATATCTAGCAGGTATAGTAATTATTTCACATAATTATGTGATAAATTACATGATTGGATGATACATGATGGTCTCTGAATTACATGGATGGATGAATATTATGGATGGTCAGATATTGAAAAAAGTAGATGAAGAGAGAGATTTGGGCTTCATTATTAGTAATAAATTGAAAGTTGATGAACAGTGTGCAGAAATAGCTAAGAAGGCTAATCAAGTTCTGGGGTTAATTTATCGCACGTTTTCATGTAAAAATAAAAGGGTTATGATTCAATTATATAAGTCGTTAGTTCGATCACACTTGGACTACTGTAACTGCTGCCAGGTATGGATACATCATTTGCAAAAAGACAGATTTAATTGAAAGAGTGCAAAAGAGAGCTACGAGAATGGTGGAAGAGTGTAGAAGAAAAAGTTATGTAGAGAGATTGAAAGAACTAAGATTAACTACTTTAGAGACAAGGAGATTGAGAGCGGATTTACTAAAAGGACATTTACTAGGCTTGAGCGGCGGATCTATACCGGACCGTTGTTTCATCTCACAGCGCCAGTTCTGCTTACCAAAAGTGGCTCACTTGGCACTCGCATTCGCTGCCCGACTCCAATCGAGCGAGTCGGACTTCTTACCCATTTAAAGTTTGAGAATAGGTTGAGATCGTTTCGTCCCCAATGCCTCAAAGAGATTGAGAGCGGAGTGTATAAA
Organism: Chamaedrilus cognettii; assembly: GCA_034695025.1. NCBI lineage: Eukaryota > Metazoa > Annelida > Clitellata > Enchytraeida > Enchytraeidae > Chamaedrilus > Chamaedrilus cognettii. The sequence goes on along the minus strand of JAQIWG010005729.1, from coordinate 7,272 downwards.
ATCGTTAATGGACTTGAAGGGATTGGTGAGGAAGAGTTCTTTGAGAGACGAAGAGGAGTTAATGAGAACGTATGTGTAACAAGTGGACATTCATGCACATTTTTAAAGAAAGGTTCAGGTTGGACACAGGAAATATTTTTTTGGAAACAGAGTTGTGGATGAGTGGAATCAACTTCCCGATAGCGTAGTCCAGGCAACAAGCGTTAACGCCTTCAAAGGCAAGCTTGATTGCTTCCTGAGTGGAAGAACCAGGGGATGTAAATAAGCAGCAATGCCTTTTTCCCAATGTGAGCCGTCAGCGGGGTCGGGGAGAGGGGGCCTCGGGGCGGCGACAAGCTAAACAAGGTAAACATTTTCTAGGAATAATTTCACATTGTGTCAAAGCTGCACCTAGACATAGGGCTCTATTATCAGAGAGACGCCATCTTGCGATCGAAGATTCAATATTAAAGAGCGTGTTGCTCCGGCAGCGTTAGGATTCAACGCCGGTTTTGGTTTGCGCATGAGCGTGACCTCGTGTCATAGGATCAACGGTCAACACTTGGCCGCGAGGATCCGTGCTATCGTGGAGAACAGAGAGTTTACGACCGTTGCATCGGCTGGGTGAGTGAGACAGAGTCTGGCGATTTTTACTTTTTAGTCTCTATTTCGGTACCGGTAATCGCCTTAAAATAGTCTAATATTCCTAGTATCTGGCCAAATTGTAGGCCTACATGTAAATTGTACTGAGTGAAATCAATTTAACAATAAAAATTATAGTTGATTACCCGTGTTACTTAAATCACCTTGGAATGTTGTCTAGATCTAGGCCTAAGACTTGTGCAGGAGCAGAGGGGGGGCGGGAGTATTTTTGGGTATATTGAATGCTTTTATTTCAAATTTTTAATGCATTGAAGTTTAACATTTTGGCAACGATGAACAATTATTGAATTTAAGTATCGAATTCAGAATATAAATGTATATATTTTTGTCATTTTGTGTTGCAGCATTAATTTTGCTTTAATTGCAGTTTTGAGACATTAAATTTTTTATTCATTTTTAAATGTTAAAATTGGCCTTATGGTAATGTAGGTATTTTTTTTATATTTAAACATTTTTGTGTATGAGTTATAATTGCTATTTTAAATACAGTTTTTGTTACATTTTACATTAGTTTAAGCGCTTGCCACTATATTGTGTCATCACTTTGTATTTTTGTATCAATTATTGTTGCCCATGAAACTTTAAAAATCTGTAAATATTTTATTATAGTTGTATGTAATTTGTTATTTGCTATATGCACATTATATTGTTGCAAGTCAGATTTCAGATTCAAATTCAATTTACCATTTACTGATGACATATTTTGAAACTTTTTATTGCTCTTTTGATTAATATTTTATCCTTGCAGCAATTATCAGATTTAATTTTTTATTGTTTTAAAATTAGATTTTTGTTGGTTTTCTTTTTGCCTTTCGCTTTCCTTATTCTTCGGTCGCCTTCAACGACGATGGAAGCAGCATTGGAAGCCTCCGAGTCTTGGAGGGACCAACAAGTTCTGCTTGTCTGGGATCCATCTGCTGAGTACTTCAATCGACAAGTTCTCAGCTGCTGCAATCAGAAGGTTTTGGTTGGTGGCCGGATACTGCGGCGCAAGGGAGATGCACAAGATTATTCGTGCACGAAAACAGATATCCGAGATCATTTGTGTCAAAGAAAGATACGAACATTCAGTCAAGGAGCTACAGATCTTCAGCGATCAATCATAAGCCTCTATCGGCGACCTTTGATCTCAGAGGAAGGAATTGCAGATTACATAAGATTAGACGTCCCAGGCGGCAGAAGACTTGAACTGTCGACCTTTAAGCCTTGCTGGAGCTGACCACCTTTGATCTTTGAGCCTCGCTAGAGCTGACTACCTCTCACACGACCCTTGACCTCTCGCCGACCCCCGACTTTTGACGACCTTCGGTGGCGCCATGAGTCAGTCGGGTGACAACCAGGGCGCGGCGCAGCTGATCGTCAACTACCTGCCCCAGTCGCTGTCGGACAGCGAGTTCCGTGAGATGTTCGAGATCATTGGCGCTGTGAAGTCGAGCAAGGTGGTGCGCGACAAGACGACGGGCATCAGCTGTGGATATGGCTTCATCGAGTACGATGCGCCGGAGCATGCAACGGCTGCCATCGAGGCGCTTGACGGGCTCCAGCTGCAGACCAAGCGCATAAAGGTGAGGGAGAGCTGGGGCTGATGGTCCTTTTTAGGGTATTTGGTAGTGCTAATATATATTGTTTTATTTACGTGCTGGGTTGTTTTGGAAGATACTTGTATGTTGGGTTTGCTTGTGTTTCAGTTACTTTGTTCTTAAATTGTACAGTAATTTGGAGTTTGAGCGCTGTGCAGAAGTTGTGTGGATGAAATTTTTGGGGGAAATTTGCTGGTATCGGGTAATTGAATTCTCGTTTGAACTTAGTTTCGCTGAAATGAAAGTTAGATCGCATGAATACAGCACCAATTGGTAGCCTACTAGGCTGCTTTAATTGGTAGTCGTGAGATCTACTGATTTCAATATATTTATGTAATTGTTGATATTTAGTCAAATTTTTATTTTTTGTGGGATTAATTGCTTTCCTGCCAATGATAGACACAGATATATGGTTGTGTGTAAAAGTATCGGTGAGTGACAGTGACACAGCACCGATTGTCAAAGTGTTACGTCGTGCGTGCGCCATGTGTGACAGGTGTCACACTCACGCCAGGGTGGAGACGTGCGCGCGTCCAACCTCTACATCTCCAACCTGCCGAAGCACGTCGACGAGAACGAGCTCAACACGCTCTTTGGCGGCTTTGGGGAGATCGTGCAGACTCGCGTGCTGAGGGAGGCGACTACCAATGTGTCAAGGGGCGTCGGGTTCATCAGGTCAGTGAGGGGGGGTGGGGGGTGTGCTTTCCACTGGGCAGCTGGTTCATCCAGTCATGAATGAGCATTAGACTAAGTTGCATAGTGCTGTCTGAATATCTAGTAGTGTCTGTGATCAACTTTTTACCCCGTAAGTTAGTAAACCACAGACTTTAGTTATGGAATTGCAAGAATGCAATTTGCAGATTTAGTGAAGGGATTGCAAGAATATGGTTACAAGTGCTTTCATTTAGCGCACAATGAAATCTGCTGCATCTATGCAATACATGTGCACTCTGGTACAAGATGGCCTGACTCTGGTCGTAGGCTTATGTTGTCAACCATTGCATGCGTCAGTTTGTGTTTTGTGGTCTCATTTAAAATTAATTAAAATAAACTGGCAATCACCGTTCTCTCGCGCTGTGCATACTGCCGAGCGGCGGTGGCTGAGAATGGCTGTGGCTGACGACAAGGCACGTGCGTGGTGCAGGTTCGGCACGCGCGAGCAGGCGCAGCTCGCAATGGACAGCGTCAACGGGCACAAGCCGGACGGCTACCCCTCCCCCATTCTCGTCAAGTTTGCTGAGGACAATCGCGACAAGGCCAAGAAGGTCCAGCTTCAGCAGCAGATGGCCGCATTCAACAGCATGGGGGGCGCCGGGGGGGGAGGCATGATGGGGGGCATGGGGGGTATGATGGGCATGGCAGGTATGATGGGGGGTGCTAATATGATGGGTGGGGGCATGGGGAACATGATGGGGGGCGCTGGTATGATGGGGGGTTCTAATATGATGGGAGTGGGAAATATGATGGGAGGTGCGGGAATGATGGGAGGGAATGGAATGATGGGTGGCGGCGGGATGAATTCGTTCATGGGGGGCCCTGGGGGAATGGCAGGAGTGGGGACAGGAGCAATGGGCGGTCCCCCCGGGGGGGGTCAGGCCCCCTTCAACATGAACAACAGCAACGGCTCACAAGGCATGGGCGGAGGAATGAATTCTATTAGTGGGGGCATGAGCCAAAGAATGAGCGGAATGGGAGCAAAGGGCCCCGGGGGGGCGATGGGTGGCAACGGCTCCATGTTGGGCATGGGAGGGGGCTTCGGCGCAGTTGGGTCGGGCAACCATTTCGGCGCGGGGTACCAGAGCGAAACGGGGGGCGGGCCGATGCGGGGGGGTCAGATCCGTCAGCGATTTGACCCCATGTCGTTCGGCGGGGGCGGCGCCAACACCAGTAACAACACGATGGGCTTTGGCGGCATGAACACAATGAACGGGTTTGGCGGCATGGGCGGGGGGGATATCTTTGGGGGGGCAGGGGGCCTGTCGAGCCCCGGATACCCCCTGTTCGTGTACAACATCGGGACAGACACAGACGAGCGCGCCCTGTTTCAGATGTTCTCGCCCTATGGGGCGCTGCAGAAGGTGAACGTGATACGGGAGGGTGCAGGAGAGAAGAAGGTCGGGAAGGGGTATGGGTTTGTGACGATGGTGCACATGCACGAGGCGCAGAACGCAATACGCATGCTCAACGGGACCATGTACGACGGCAAGCGACTGCAGGTGTGTACACTGACGCTCTGCAACTACCCCGTGCAGGCCGGGAACGAAGAATTAGCATGCAGCCCAGAGCTCCCCGGGCGAGTCGTAGAAGGCGACTAAAAAAGAGGGAGCGGTTCTGTGCCGGCTCTCTTGCACAGAACCGGGTTGTATATAGTCTTTGTGCTACAAACGGTCCTGAAACGACAAAAATTAACAAACCTGAGATTGTGTTGAATCTAGCACTCGAAGTGAATCGAATTGAAATTGATAGAAATTAATTGGCGTTGAATCTAGAACTGGGGTTGTATTCAATAGGAATTAATTGTATACAATAAAAATAAAGTCCTTCAGAGTACCAGATGGGCACGCAGTGGTTTAGATTTTGACAAAACGTTCGACATTTGATGCTACTGGTAGAATGGCACTCTCGATGATTTGGATAAAATTAGCGATAAGACAAAATTTGGCCTACTATCAAACTTTGAAATGAAAAGACTCTAGCTGGATCTGTTTTTAAACTTTAAAGTTTAGTTTATTAAGGAAGCTGATGTTGCTGATTTAGGATTTATTTTAAATGGGTTGAATCCGCTTGTAGGTGATCTTTGATTCATGAGTTTGATACAATATTACAAGCTTCATTCAATGCTTTAGCATCGACCACCTTGTCGTCTATCAGTTCCAAGGAAATAGTATTTTTTTTTTTTACATTATGATAATTTATGTGGCATTCTTGTTCTCAGGTCTCTCTCAAGGCTGCGAAGACTCCTGGAGTTAACATGGCAGCAGTGGGCCTAGGGGGGGCCGGGGGGCTCGCCGGTGCCGCGGGGGGAGGCCTTGCTGCCCTGGGGTCTCCGAGCACCGCGGCAGTGAACCCCGACGGGGGCTATGTCCTATTTGTGTACAACATCGGGACTGACGCTGACGAACGCGCCCTCTGGCTCATGTTCCAGCCCTTCGGCGCTGTCCAGAAGGTCTTTTTTGACTTAGTTTTTGTTTCTTCTTTTGTTTGTTTGTCAACGCGATCGACGTGATTTGTGTTATCAGACACTAATCAGTGCTATCGGGTTACCTCTAGTGTATGATATCATATTTCTATGATTGAAGATCAAAATGGTATGAACGTAGGACTTGAATGAGTGCTATGGAGCAGCCTCCAGTGCATCATATCGTATCTATGGTTGACGGTCAACCTCTAGTGTATCATATTGCTATGGGTGCAGGTTGCCCACGTCAAACACGAATGAGTGCTCTTAGTCTATTCTTTAGTATCTCTATGGTTGAAGATCAGCCTCTAGTCTGTATATAGTGTCTCAATGGTTGCAGGTGAACGTAGTACGTTCGTCGGACACAAACGAATGCAAGGGGTACGGGTTCGTGACGATGGTGAACCAGCTGGAGGCGTGCAGCGCAATCCAGGCCCTCCACGGCATGCAGTACGGCGGACGTCAACTCCAGGTTTCCTTCAAGGTCTCCAAGGACGCCATCGCCGCCAAGCAGAGCGGCGCCACCGCTGCGGTGGGCGGTGGGGCTGGGGGGGTGAGCGAGGCAGTGGCAGCAGCCAGGGCGGCGGCGGAAGCAAAGCTGCAGAACTTGGGGGGGTCGGGCGGGAGCGGGCAGCGGCAGCAGCTGGGGGAAGGGGGGAGGTTCGATTTCTACGGCAGCTAGACTTTTTTGAGGGGCGGCATGCTTTTTGGGATGAGATCGGCAGGAAGACAGGGGTTTAGTGTGGGTTCGGTTTAGTAGGTTGTGACCATTGTTTGTGATGTGACCGGATTTACGCGAACTGTATTGACCTCTGCAATTTGCTTCAAGAAGTGTTGAAATTTTGAAGGAATTTCTATCTTTGTCTGAACAGTGAAGTAATGCAAGCAAACTATTCAGGCATGCAAATGAATGATTTAAATGCAACTTTGTGTTTGAACTGCTGCCAAATACGTTTTTCCTAGTTTAAAATATTTAACTTTTCAAAACCATTCCAAATATCTCCATTTACCTCCCCCGCTATCTAAACGACAACTAGAGCTTAGGTTTACCTATCTGTAAACTAATTTAAACACTTTTTAGCTACTTTGTAGCGATTTTCAACATCCCTGTCGTTTTCTCAAACTAGAAATGCATAGGGCCCCTATAATCGCCCGCTAACGTTTTGTTTACATTCAGACTTGCTTATCCTAGGCTCGGGCTGCTGGGCACCCCTCCTCCATAGTTCTACATATATATGCTCATTCTAGCTTAAAGGCTGGCCTTCCCTAAACTTCCCCGCTGTGAGTCGCCCACAGCATTGCAATTATCTAAAATATATATAGTATACTTATGGCCTAATTTAAAACTAAGATTGCGTCAGCAGATCGGTGACCTAGGTCACATGTCATAGTCCTTCATACTTACCTCTATAGTTTCCCATCTCATAGTCCTATAGCCATATTATTCAAAATGAATAGTACATTCTACCCTCTATCATGCCTTCTATATTTTATCAGTCCCACTGTTCTTCTTGCTCGCCGTCTTTTTCATTGATGATCTCACTGCCAGTCCCATCCTCCACCGCACTCTTCAAGTCACCGTTCCCTGCATGCTCCTATTCCTCCTACATCTGTTTGCTCATCCTTTGATCATCCGCAGTTTGTCTTCATCTTCAATCCTAAATCACTCCTCAATGACTACCGTATCAATCGTAAATCTTCTATCATTCTCTTATGCTGTCTTCTCCTGGTTGGCGATGTTGAAGTAAACATGTCCGATTTATTCCTCCTGCGCTAAACATGGCAACTTTCAACGTCAGATCTGCTGCTTCAACAACCTATCTTTACAACAAGCCTGAAATACTCAAACACCTCATACACGACCACAAAATA
>JAQIWG010005728.1:0-14174 GCA_034695025.1 Chamaedrilus cognettii | reverse complement strand
TATAGCTTCTGCAGCTTTTATTTTCGCTCATGGAAGTTTTGTGACTTTGATTAATTCACTAAATTCGCCCAAATTACATGCATATGAAAATATCATGTTTAACAGTATTTTCTGTTAGTGCACTCAACTGCAGAGGTCAGCGATGTCAGCAGAGGTCAGAGGTCAGCCTTGCCTGATATATTCGAGCGACGAGGTCCTGTGTCAGATTCGTCCCGTCGGTCTGAGGCTTGCGGCCGCGCGACGAGGGGTCTGCAGGAGCGTGGGAACCCCCCTGGGGGGGTCGGGAGGACCTGCTGTGGGAGGGCTTGCTGTCTCGTGGGGCCGGGGTGGCGGAGGTGTCAGAGGCCCAGCTGATCCGAGCGAGCTCCTGGCGGTATATGTTCTCCACGATCGAGCTCGCCGCCTCGTTCTGGCGTTTGAAACGAGGACAGGTAAGTAGATTGAAAATGAGTTTTTTACGAATGGCTTTTGCATCAAAACTATATTGAAGTAGATGCTACATGCAAATATCAACAAATTTGCTCATGGGTTAGCCTCCCCTGTTAGGGTCTCAAGCCCTCCCAGTTGGATTTAAGCCAAATCCTTGAAGCCAGTAGTGTATGTTACAGGGTGGGCTTTTGGAGGCCATGCACTCCCAACTTCATTACAAGCCCCACAGTTGAAGTTAAGCTAAGCCTCTAGTTTTTGAAGTAAAAAAATCTCCGTCAGCACCCGAGGGCTTTAATTTTTTCCGGGGGCTTTAATACTCTGAAGCCCTCCGTTTTTGGAAGGCTGGAACCGCTACTTGGCAAAGGTGCAATATCCAGACGCTGAACCGTCCCGCCATACCTTGCCTCCCTCCTGTTTCATCTGCATGGCTGTCTTCGCCTCGCAGAGAATCTGAGCGATCCTCTCGTCCGTCGCCCCCCCGTCCTCCGTCTCGTACGCAGACAGCGCCACGTTCGGGCCCTTCAAATCAAGTCAAGCTATTTATATAAAACTCTATTCGCAACGAAGGCTGTAGAAAGCATACAGTGTATAACGATATCGCAGTGTACAGAATAAATGACAGTTCAGACAAAAAGTGCAATATTAAAGGGATTAGAAAAAAGCAAACTAACTATGCCAGGCTACCAAACAGTGCTAACCTCGGCAGATAAAACGCTAAACAATGTTCTTATCAAATGACTCGGACTAAATAGTGACATATTTACAAGCATAGTCTTGCGAAAGCTAGATAATCGCTCAACAGCAGTATATCCAGTATATGATTGACAATCTGCAATTATAGTTGCATCAAAACTTCTAAAAATCTTCATGAAGACACGACTCCACGGATGCTCGATGTTTCGAATAAGCTATTTATTCTGAAAGCGGGTAGTAAAAATTGACAGTTAAACAACTATAAATACATTTAATGTTTGCTGGCTCCAGACTACCATGTGGCTAAATCAGACTATCAATGCTGGCTGCCTAATCATATTAAATATTTTGTTCTAACTTATAAACAAATATAAAATCAACAACATAAAACAAATTATTTAGCATCACACTTAACAGAATACACCAAATTAGAACTTCTGAGAAACAAAGAAAGAGAATATGCATATCAGGCCTCCTGCCATGTGGAAAAATTCAAAATTTTCAAAATATAAAATATAATATATAAAAAAATATAAATGTATAAATATAATAATAATATATAATAATAATAATAATAAATAAATAATAATAGCGTACAAAATTTGAATCCTTAGAAATGTAACCTTCTTGGGCGCGAAGGCCTTCAGCGCGAGTATGTTCGTGTCGTCGCTCGCCCAGTGGTTCATGCGCCGGTAGGACTCGCGACCCTTCTCCGTCAGCTTGTCCCAGTGCTTCGGCTTGGATAGAAGCTCGCTGACCGTGCCTTGCGATAGACCGAGCACGTGGCGCGCGAATAACCTGGATGAAATAGGTCTTTTATCAGAACACTTGATAATCATCTAGTAAAATTGTTGCAAGCAAAGCGTCAGGTTTCGTAAATGCTTCACTCAATCATAGGCTTTGTGCGCCAAATAACAATCATAAACATATGTAATATTAAGCGTGTACAACAGCTCTAATTTCTATTCGTTGAAGAATTTTTGTCGTACAAAATCTGCAGAACGTGTCATTGAATTTTTGTAGTATAGGCCTAATTTTTGTGAGTAATACATAATCTTTCCTGAAAGTACATAATTGTCAATGTTATAAAATTGTCCCCGCAGGAAGATAGGCCCCAACTATTTGCAAATTTTAAAATTACACTCGGATAATATATTGATGATAGTTAGCCTACCACAGTAGTTACTGTAGTGACGGGTTTCTAAGTTTATTTTGCTTTTCATATTGCACAACATTAATTTTTGCCACATTTTGTGCTTAGGATGGCAGTTTAAATCAAAACTACATGATAAAAATGACTCAAAGGAACAAGGTTAATCAAAAACGAAACATCTTATAAAGGCCTACACCCTTTAATACTATATACCACTGTAGTTGCTTCAAAACAAATCACAGATAGTTTCTTAAAACGTCATCGATGTCAATTACCTCTGTCCGATGCTGTGGGTGTTCAGTATCTCCCGTATATGTTGCGACACGTCCGCCGTATCAAGGGTCCCTCCAGACACTTCTCCCTTTTGTGACCCCACCAACCCCTTGGCCAGCCCCTGTGACGTCAGAACTGGAGTCATCCCTGGGGGGGACCTCTCCCCTTCTCCTTCCCCAAAATTGAACACCGACATGGGATTGGGCGGAAGCAGCGCAGAAGGAGCTGGTGTATCAGAACTAGTGGTCAGAAGTTTGGAGAGATAGCCGTTGTGAGAGGAAGGGGCAAGAGGGTGCTGCGCTCCCCGGAATAATGGGGGACTCGAGAGGGACTCGGAGTGGTTGTGGAGGTGCGGACGGCTGCTGAGGGGAGTGGCGGGGGAATGTAAGGGGGGGTGGGAGTCCAATGCGTCCGCAGAGTTGCCTAAAAGTTGAACAAAAAATTGAATAAAATATTTACTGAAATGAAAACAATTGAAAACGGCGTTGTTATTGCGAAGAATTTTAATGAATATTATTTCTGCTTCATGAAATACCATCTAATTTATAGCCGATAGAAAAAACAAATCGGTCAAATAAAGCGCTCACAAATGATTGCTTTAAAATACTAACTTTAAAAAAATTTGGTCAATTACATACAATAGCTTCTTTAACAATTCGTGAAAATCAAACCGACAACAATATGATGTAAAATTATTCGCAAATACGACAATGCCCTCAAATTACATTTAGCTCTACAACTGACAAAATAGATATTGCATTTCATAAAATCTTCGGCCAAAACAAAAATTGGCCTGCCGTCATAGAATTTAGGTAAGAATGAAGTTCATAAGATATGTTTTAATGGAGGATAGCTCACTCTGATGCCTGGTATCAATGTTCCCAGACATTGGGTCGCAGTCCAGCCTCGTCCTCTTTGGTTGAGAAGCCGATAGATTCGATTCCGAGTCAGTGAACTTTGTTGTAGCATCAACTGATTTTGTGCCGCCTAACGCTTCCCTATACAATCCCAGAAAATTCAGTTGAATAAATTTTCAATTTGAAACTATTTGTCTAAGAAAAATTGTCTTGAAAATTTATTGTCAATGTGCCTCATCGACACACAGGGAGCCTCGACGAGTCTGCCTGGCATGCACTCAGAACAGAATATGCTCTCAGAACAGAACAGTTCAGTACAGAACAGTTCAGAATAGAACAGTTCAGAATAGAACAGTTCAGAATAGAACAGTTCAGAATAGAACAGTTCATAACAGAACAAAACAGAACGGTTCAGTTCAGTTCAGAACAGAACGATTTAGTTCAGAAAGAACAGTGTGCTACAATTCATGATGTATTGTACGTATGCCAAGCTTTGTTCAAAGTTGGAAAAAAAGTCAATTACGCAGATAGCAGCGTGTCGAGTTACTCTAAGAGCGATGACTACAAAATAAATATGACAGATGACAGTTAGAATAAACTGATTAAATTCAAAGCATTATTAGTGCTTGATCATTCAAAGAATGTTATTGGAGTTAGCAGTATTCGACGCTTACATTAACAAACGTTTAATTTCTTCCGCGTCCTGCCGAGACTTCAATTTTTCATCGAAAGCCTGCAGCAATTGGAACCTCGTGAACCGTTCCGCCTGACCAGCAGTCGATTTCTATCAAAAACACAAGCGTTAAAATATTTAATAATCTAGCGTTTGATCAAGTTCCGCTGTTTCATTGACAATCTGATCGGTTAAGATACTCCTTGGTCCTTACCTTAAATTAAGTCCATTTTTATCCTTCACTCTCCTTTTTATCCTCGGCTGTATAAAGTCTACAAACTCAGCTCCTTAAAACCACTTCTCGCTAGCACAGCACTTACGTGCACATGTATTTCAAAGAAACGATTTAGGCTAATAACGTCGCTTTCAGCCTCGTTGAATAATATCTTTATGCACTACAAGTACAGTAATATGAACACACAGTGTGGATGCCTTGTAAAACCAACACAATGTTTGTATATGGATGCAATAATATTTTTCTTTCAATTAAATGACTCTTATCTACAATGTAGAAACACAGCCTAACTCAATAGCAAGCGAGCAGCACCTATCTAAAAATAGACCCATGTCCCTTCATAATATATCCGCGTAATAGAAAATAAATTTGTGATCGGAACCTATTCGCATAAATATGGTTTGAATATGGTTGAAGCTAGCATACGTCTAGTAGATCGAAAAAATCCAGCAGAAACACCAAAATCAAAAATTTTTGAAGAAAATATTAGTCGAATTTTAATTTATTCAGGTTCACCCAGAAGCCCTCACGGCCCCAGTACTGTCTGCATGATAAAATATTCCTTTGTGCCGTTCTGCACTGCATTAGTTTAATGCAATTCATTTGATCGATATACTTGCAAGAAAAATGTTCAGACGTTAATTATTAATTGACTACTATTCTTATTGACAAGAAAAGAAACTTCACTCAGTCCGGAGACAGCCCGAAAGGTCTGCGTTCTGTGACAGGCTTGTAATAGAGCTAGAATTACAATCTTGTTTTTGTCTTGAATCGATTCGATGTCTTACTTGTGATAGGGCCTACGCTTTCACGCTGATTCAAGACAGTATTACCACAGCATACTGCAGTGCGAGTTACCCTACTCGTCATAGCCTACTGCAGCTATCAACTTACATGTGTGCAGTTCTAGCAACAAAAGGGTTATTGATTGACAATGTATAATAAAGAAGCAGTGTAGGCCATTCAAGACAAGCGAGCATAATTATCACGCGCACGTTCTGTGATGCATTTATACATGTAGGTGGTATTTGACGTTTTCTTCGTAAACAGTTTTTCGTAAAACAATTCTTCGTAAACGATTATTCGTTAACAATTATTCGTAAAATACAATTATTCGTAAATACAATTATTCGTAAAGGGTTAGGGGTTGGGGTTAGGGTTAGGGTTTAGGGTTAGGGTTAGGGTTTTGATTTGATAGTGGCAAAATTTCTTTATTTTTTCTCGATCATCCTTGTACAAAATGTTATAGGCTATATAGGCCTACGAAGAATTGTTTTACGAAGAATTGTTTTACGAAGAATTGACTTTACGAAAAATTGTTTACGAAGAATTGTTTACGAAGAATTGTTTTACGAAGAATTTACCTAAATCCCATGTAGGTAGTAGGGCTCAAGTCTGCTACAAATTGGTTTTGTAATGTGCAAACGTTACTCAACCTGTACATCTCAATAAACCCTTGCAAAAATTAATTTTTCCTTTAATGTAACGAACTTCACAGCGCAATAGCGCATTGCGTTTCAAAGAAATTTCACACTTTCTAGCTGAATAAAATGATCTTCGCCAGCACAATAATGCATTGTAGAATGCAGACCAACACATTTGTAACTTTTACACGCACTTCGATAGCAACTTTCCACGCTTTTCATGGCACGCAGACAGAATATGCGTCTTACGGCAACATGCAGCCTACCACCATTGATCTTCGTCGTGTATTGTCCCCCGCATCAAAGACGACGACGATTGGACCTCGATCTGTCAATCCCTATAAACTTCTCTGCATATTACATGACTTCAAGCATTCCTTCTTCTCAAAGCATTATCGCTTTCAGCGTCGTCGCCCTTCCCCCTACCATCATTACATTGTGTCAGCGCCGTTTGAATTGGCTCCCCTAGTCCATTGACCGCGTTTTGTCGATATCGTCGATATTATAAATAAATAAGTGGCTGGGAGGAGGAAGCTTGCCTTCTTTGAATGGCGCTGTGAGGGTGGCGCGACCTGTGGAGTCAGAGAGGTGGTGCTGCTGCGGCTTTCAGTCAACCCGGTAACACCGGCTACCGATACCGGATCAGACCTGAATAAAACAATGCGTGTAATAACCAGGATACTAAACAGTTCTGACGCCAAGTCGTACTAGTACTAAGTACTTGATGCATAAAATGTTCTCGAGCATAGAATGGGTCATTTCAAGTTCACGTTGTCACGATTGAGTTAGAGTTGAGTTAACGATCGACAAGTTAGATTCGCATTGATATTCAACATTTTCGCTGTTGTCTGTCCGTTTTGACATCATAATGTTATTCCGAATGTAAATATGAATGCGAATCTGACTTGTCGATCGTTAACTCAACTCTAACTCAATCGTAACACCACGGACTTGAAATGACCCAATGTAATGTTGCGCATGTTGGTGTTTCTTTGACTAATCAGTCTGTCAGTCAATCAATATACAATCATTTCAATTTTTTCAACAATATTTTTTATTTCATTACGTTCGCTCTCTAAAAAGCGTAAATAAACTAGGAGGCGTTGCAAATATGTACGCAGCCAAGGTGAAACCACAAAAACAATATATGCGCTCTGTGATTGAAACGCAACTTCGATTTTTTCTAAATTTTCAACTCAGGGCTATTTCGAATCAAACCACCAGATTTGTCATCCAGCTAGGCACAGAATAAATTATACATTTTACCCACGGCAGTAACATTGCTATTGCTACTCATAATTTGATCTTCCTAGCTTAGGCCCTACTATCAATGAGCCATATGACGGTTCTATAAAATGACATCATCGCAGTTGAACTAGCCACATTTGTCGCCCTCATCAAACGAAAACACACGCTACGCCTGCCGACTCGAATCGAAGAAATCGTTGCACGACTGCCCGACGACAATGAAGAAACGGAGAAATGGAAGTAGTCTCAACATCGGCAACAGCATTGACGCGCAAAATCAGGCAGGCTCAACAAGTCACGGAGAATTGGCGTCACTGCAGCGAGTCACAAAGCGCTAGCTGCTGCACCCGTATTGTGACGGGGTCAATAGCGCCTTCGCGACTCTGCGCCCAACATTGATGGCTTTTCGGCGCGCCGCAATTTCCTGTCAACTCCGTAAAATCAAAAGGCCGTTTAATCGAGCCATAGCGTGACCCGGTTTAGCGTTTTCTTTCGAGAGAAATTAGAAGATTCATTAATGTAGACGCTTATGTGAGCTTATTATAGAATTAGTCAAGATATCACAAAGGCTTTAACACCTAGTCGGATATTTTAGTTAAAATGCACTTTGCGACTTTGCGACTTTGCAAGATTGCGCCTTTGCGGCCTTCTGGCTTTGAGATCATATATATAACCATTTATAACTATTATCATAACTGTTTTTTGTTGTTCAAACAATAGGCATACGTGTGTTGCAATTACAAGTTAGCAAATATACAACACGAATAGTAAACAGTCTTCGTTCCTCAAATGATCTCAACAAAATAACGAAAGAATAATATCGCATGAAGCGTCCAAAGTGTATTTTAGCCTACAATAAGCTTAATATATTGCTTTTCAGATAAACAGAATGCCGATCTGAATTGCAGGTAAAGAGTCGCTTTTAGTCTTTGCTTCGCATCAGTGGCATTTTGATTTTTGTGCTTGCTAATTGTTGCTTTTTGGCTTTCCTGCCTAAGTGGCGAATAAAGAAATTAATAAAGCATAGGCTAACACGCCTATTACAGCCTGCACTGCTAGCGAGTTATATCGGTCACTCTGCGGTCCACAAGCCAGAGTTCAGTGTCACCAACCCGCCGCCCAACAGCTCTACCAATATGCCTTCTAAAAAATCAAAAACCTCGCTGCAGCGTCGCCACCGGAGCTTATCAATAGAGTAATTGCTCGAATGGACGTCGGCTAATGGTTCGTTGTGCCGATCGCCTCTTTGCTCGCCCATTAATCGGGGCGCTTTCTCTTCGACATCCTTCGACAAACTGACGTTGTTCGGCACCTTATAGCAGCGAGACGTGCCGATATTATCGAACGTGGCTTCAGCGCCGCGAGGCAAGTCGACTACTCGCTCGGCGAGAAACTTAACGAAAAACACGCAGTCGCTGCGTGTACCAGCAGTTCTAAAGGGAGTCGAAGCACTTAGCCCCTCCAGTATTTTTCAATTTAAATTCTAAGTCCCTCCGATTAGTTTTTTTGCCATGTCCGCTTTACCCACGCTCAATATTTACCCTAGTCAGTTGTTATTCACCCTAGTCAGTTGTTTTTCTAGTTGTTGTTAGTCGCTCCCCTAAATAGTCCCGCTGTTAGTTGCATGTCATGCGACTCCAGCCCTCGCCCCGCCCCGAAAAGACCCACCTCCCTGTTTCACACTACAGATGCTGAAGCATATGCATGAAACAAATCTGTTTCACGCCAACTTCACCCCGATCGTGAAATAGTGCGGTGAGTTGCGAAGTTCACAGATTGCTTCTTCAACAGTACTGATAGTTGAAACACTGGGATTCGAGCTCCCTTGTGTTTAAGCAGCGCGGAATCGCCACTGCTACATGCTGCGGGAATTATGGCATGGGCAACTGTTGCACCCGTCGTTCGGCGTCTCGTACAATGTAAGTGCAACTTCCTGCCAGTGAATCGCAATCGCACGTACTCCCGATCGCGTTGTTTGGCCGCGGAGGGATTTGTGAAAGTAGTTCGACACAGCGTGGGGGAAAAAGAGTGCGCGGAAGGAGAAAATGCGATTAGAAGCTTAGATATACAGGAAGAGAGTGCAGCAATTGTTGCATTGGTGAGAACCGGATAAATGTGGAACGAAATGACAAGAGACTAGAGAAGCGAGATGTGACTGTGAGTGTGATTTGATGATAAGTCAGTGATATTTGCAACATTTCTGAAATACGTTTCACGTTATTTGCGTAAGACGCTCATACGTACACGTAGGCCTGCAACTGTTTACGCGTACAGTGCAGAAGCAAAAGACGGCAAGCCTGAACACAGATTTTACAAAGATTTAAAATTTGCGCAATCGGTTGCATCGGTTCGAATTCCCCCTCGTCTTAATTTGCGGATTTAATTAGGGACACTTTGGTAAAAATAATTAAATGTTAATTTCTTTTATTTCTCGGTTCAACGTCCACAATAAAAGCGGATCAGTCGATTTTAACCCGTTGCTCCACGTCTATCCAGAAATGCTTTATTTCAGTTTGAACGCTTTACTATTTTTTTCTCATTTATTACTTCAGTACAAGACAGGTTACTAGCTCAATCAGTACAAATCAGTGAAGCAACGAGGTTAAACAAAAAGAGATGAAACTCCCAAACGGCTTTCGCCTATGCCTAACCTCTACAGTACAAGAATAATGTTGACAAGCTTAAAGTTGAATAGAAGCCATGCAATTTTATAAATTTACTGGATTCACAGTTAGAATCAGAGCTAGTAAATTGTCATGGCATGAACCAAGGTGTGTGCAACAAAGAATGGCGAAGAAAACAAATTATATACATAAACAAAATAAACGTTAGAGATAAGCATCGTGAGTTCAGAACCAAGAATTAGCTTCAATGATCAGTTACTGATAGAACATCACGCGTAGCTTGGCTAGTATATAACTATGACAAGACAGTGTCATTTTTCTGAGACATTGAAAACAAAACCTGCGTTGTTTGTCAACAGACACAAACTGACGGTCCAACCGAATGAGGAAAATAGCGTATAGGCTACCAGCCGAGTTATCCACTCGGTCTAAACTCTCAGACGATTTCATTAAGGCCATTTTAAACAGCAAACGTACAGCATCTTTGTGATAGCGATCCATGGTCAAGGAAGCTCTTTCAGTTTCGTAATTGCTCCACAATCGATTCGCTTTATTACACTTCGACCCGTGTCAGCCCGTGACAGACCCCCATCGGTGCATAATTATAACCAATAGCCTTCCCAGTGGCGTAACTACCGGGGGCATGGGGGGAGCAGCTGTCCCCCAGATGAAACATTTGCCCGCCCCCAGCTGCCCCCTCCCAGTATGATAGGACAACTAATATTTTTCTTGGGGTCTTGCAATTTGAGTGCAAATAGGCATTGTTCTTTACGTTAAGACTAATCTAAATTATTCGCTTGAGTCGACATCTTTGCGGTTGTATGCGAGTTTCGGTACAAACGAGGTCAGAAACCAAAACTAGGTCAAATTAAATATTTTGGGTGTCAACTTTACTGCCACCCATGCGCGTAAGCTTGCCCCCCCCCCTCCCCCCCCCCAATTGCCACCCGATTAAAAAAGTCTAGTTGCGTCCCTGCCAAAACCGGATGCGCTCTTTTTGGAAAAGTCTCCAGAACTATCCAAGTTTCTAATCGCGCAACTTACCAAGAAGTTTGTCAAATCGATAAACCGCCGCCAGCCATGAATACCTAAATTAATCGCGGGTCCAGCGATTGACAAAAGGCCGATCCATACTTTCACAGTGCCCGGACATCGCAAATAAATTTTCTTCGATATAATAACTTATCCCGAAGTGTCCGGTACCGCCGATCAATTCTAGTCAAAGCCTTGCCTTGCACGAAAAAGCAGCCGCTGACGTCTTTGGCATCGCGAAATCGATCGGGATGCAAAGAAGACGGACTCGACGTATCGGGTTTATAGATTTCTGTCTTCGTCCCACCGCGGAACCCGATCCTTGCGAGGCTGTCATTGAAGGCAAAACTGACGTGAATCGATATCGGATGAAGTTTCAGCAACGATCGTTCAATAGCTAATAATATCAGCGGCGATATGCGGCTGGTACGAGTCGAAGCAGGTATCGTTTGAGATACAGTTATGGAGAAGCGCAAGAATGCGCCCACTTTTTACAATATGAAATAAGGATGCACAAAATAATAAATATTGCTATTCTAATGCTTTACAACTTTCCATTAGGTTGAGTTCAAAAAATTAAAAATGGTTGGATAACTTCCATTCCTAAACTAATTTTAGATAGCAGAATCGGGACTGCTTAGGCAAATAAAATGTAGGATAAAGTTTCTTGAATGACATGACATGATATGACTTGACATGTGACCCTTATTTTAAACATTCAAAATTGCAGCAAAGAGATATAAAATGAAGCTCAACTAACTGGCCTCTGTCAAAATGGAATGTTAGCATGGAATTAGCATGAAACAATGCGTGCTTATATTAAAAGAGCATAAGAACTAATGCATTTAGCCTGCCATTTTGCATCAAAATATATCGCTGGAGAATCCGCTGATATGTTTCCATATTCGTTCAATATTCTTCTATTTATAATTGCATTAAAAGCAGTATTCCAATATGTCTCAACTTGTCCACCAATCTCAACATTGCGATTTCTAAACGCGTCTAAAAACTTCGACACAACGCAAAATATTGATCCATCGATCCCGAACGGAATGACTGGGTCTTAATATTCTCGCATAATACTTTCGCTTCACGTGATCGATTCATCGATGCGACGTCTTTTCGACATCGAATAAACGCCTGCGTCGCTTGGGCGGCACGCAGCGCCGTCCGGAGACCGTCATCTGATCCGACCGATATTTGCGACGACACGCCGTATCAATATCAGGACCAGAGCCGTATCAGTATCAGGACGAGGGGAGTATCAACATAAGGCGAGGGACGTATCAATATCAGGACTAGCAGTATATCAACGATTGGACGAAGGACGTGATAATAATATGTATGTATGTATGTATGTATATTGCACTTGTAACGCACTAAAAATATTTCATGCAAATGGAGATGGAAAAAACATCATTTACTTGAATCGTAGATGCGGGATCCTATTAAATTATCAATATCAGGACTAGTAACCAGTGCATCAGCGATGGAACGAAGAACGTGATAGTAATATAACAATGCCGTATCAATATGGGGACTAGTAACCAGAGTATGAACGAGAGAACGAAGAAAGTGTAATAATACGACAATGCAGTATCAATAGCAAGCGCCGCATCGATGCTAGGCTGAGGCCCGCATCAATAAGCAGGACGAATGCCGCAGCAATATCAGAACTAACGGCGTAAATGGAATCAATCGAGAACGAAGAGTAACTTATCCCAACCAAAAAATGCGTTTTGCTAAAATTACCACACAAAATGAACATTAAACTTGATCATGATCATAATGGTCGAGAGAAAAAAGGGGAGCAAGGATTTCCTCCTTTTGTGCATACAACCAAGTGACATTTCCGTGGATTCCAACCCCTTCACGTGTGGAGGCGAAGATTAGCCTCCACCCGTTCATAACTCCAGCTAACGACTAATCTGATTCGTGTCAATCGGGCGACATATAACATATTGGCTTTTTGTCAATTTATTTTCCGTTTCTCATCTATAATGCAAGCCAGATATATATCAAAAGAATTAGGAAAATTTCATGTGTTCTGTAAGTTAAGACACCATTTAGCAAAATTTGGAATAGATTTAAACCCTAAAGAAGTTCCTCTAAACTAACCATATCTTTTATACATATTCATAAATATGTATATAATTATTTATGTTCAAACCACTTGTCATTTTTTGACCATTTTTCATTGCTTCAGCGTTAAAGCACCTCTGCTACTGTAAAAATGTAGCCTATGTATACCCCTGCAGGCCGGGGAACAAACAATTAACCTGCAGCCCAGAGCTCCTCGGGCTTATCGTAAAAGACAACTAAAGAAAAGGGCGAGCGGTTCTGTACCGGCTCTCTTGCACAGAACCAAACTGTATATAGCCCTTGTGCGCTACACACAGTCCCTAAACTACAAAAAACAAAAGTAAAAACTCATAATTGTAATACCACAAGCTCTCTCCTCCTCTGAAAGCTGATGCGAGCAACACGCTCGTAAATTGGACGCTGTTTCAGAGACTAGCGCGCGGGGGCGCTACAATACACTAAATTATGCATGCGGGCATCCTGTTCGATATATCGATGCCCGTTCGCCGATCGAATTCCATTTATGTTGCGTGTCCCCCTCCCCTGCTCCTCCCACCCCCCTCTCTCCAACCCCCCCCCCCTTCCCCCTTGCAACACTGAATGCCCATGAGCAACAGACTGCGCTATAAAATACGCGGTGATTGGTGGGACATCCGGTGGGGTTTTGTTAGGCAAGGATATAGAAGATCAGGATATAGGAAGGATGGTATGGGAGGGAGGGGGCGTGGGGTGGTCATCAAATTTCTCTCCGGAAACAGCCGCGATATGGCGCGGTAATGAGCTGCTGCAACAGTTAGCCTGCTGTTGCAGCACAGGTCTAGCAAGAGGAGGATAATTCATGCGTGTACATGTATACAAACATCAACTACAGTCTAAGCGACGCAGATTTCGAAAAAAAAAATATATAAATTTATATTAGTTGTCGTGTGACGGGGAGCAGAAGTAGGCCTATAGTCTAGCGATGAAATGCAAAAACCATAAAATATAGCGATGCTTTAATGAAAAAATGAGAAAATCATAAAGTAGGCTATCGATTTGTTCGAGTGAATTGGTCGTCTGTTCATGACCTGCAATGAAAATCTACTTTATTATTGTTTCAACGCGTAAGTTTTGAGACAAAATTTGAATTAAAATCCAATCCAATATTTCAATCTAGTTTTTTATTCGTTGCCTGCTGAATTCACACAATTTCAATTCGGCCCACTTAATTTAAAATCAGCTTACAAGCTAAAACTGACAAAAGAAGCCTACTAAAAGACAAATCCTCTCAAATCACAAGCAACTGTCTAATATGATTTACGCCGAGACTCGATATTTTGTTTAAAACCTTCCCTTTTTAATTTCCCGCCAGCCCCTACCAGCGATCCAGTCGTGCTCGAGCCCCACCCCCCATCCCCCCCTTCCCCCCATCCCCCCCCCCCATTACCCCTACCACCCCCCCCTCCTCTCGT
>JAQIWG010005727.1:0-14174 GCA_034695025.1 Chamaedrilus cognettii | reverse complement strand
GGGTAAAAGTCAAACTTTATAAAAACAGTTTCCAAATTTATAACATTAGAAAAACCCTAAAGTATCAGTTCATCACACTTATATTGCAAGTGTAATAATTTGGCGATCTGTTTTACAGCTGTGATACGAGCAACATTGGAAGCTTGGAGTTTGCGAAGGTATTTGAGTCGCACGTCAATCGCTGGATCAATGTTATTCGGCACGTTAGCATGCTGCGCGTGGCCGCCGCTGCAAAGCTGGACAAGGTAGATCCTGAATTTTAAACCCGGAACAATGCCTATCTAAAATATAAATAGCAAAATATCATAAGAAATGAATTGAATTTTTGAATACGAATTAATTTCTAATAAATAAATATTGCATGTACCTTTCACAATACCGGCAGTGTTTGAAATAAGTTTTAAAGTTTATAGTCAAAGGTCAACCAGCTCCCTTGCAGAGAACCAGACTCTCTCTCTATCTAGTGTGCTGCCCTGCTTCCGACATTTCCACCCCGACCTATCATCGGCTTCTCTTCAGCACTCCAAACATTTCCTTCCCAATCAAATTGTCATTCCTATTCGTTTTCTTCCTGGCCCCCTCTTTCCTACAGGGATCCAAGTTGTTGC
This sequence comes from Chamaedrilus cognettii, assembly GCA_034695025.1. Classification (NCBI taxonomy): domain Eukaryota; kingdom Metazoa; phylum Annelida; class Clitellata; order Enchytraeida; family Enchytraeidae; genus Chamaedrilus; species Chamaedrilus cognettii. The sequence continues at coordinate 13,566 of JAQIWG010005727.1, read as the reverse complement.
TGTATAGGCTACTCTGGAAAGCAGTATATCAGTTGCTATTAATATTCAGGTTGAATTGGTGGATGGAGAAGTAAAGCAGAGTACATCGGCCATTGATGTAGCCTTCACCTTCGGACAGGTATTTGCATAATATCACTCATTTGCATATTTGTATTATGCTACACTGTTGTGCGAATAAAGGTTACATAATATATTATATTCCGGAAATTTGTGGATGCGTATGCATTATTCTATAAGTTAACATATTTAAACAACTCTTTTTACGATCAGTTTAAAGAAAAAATTTCTTTTGTCCCGATCAGAAAAGTATTCATGTCTAAAAATAAAGCGTTGCATTTTTAGGTTGCCATTTGCTGATGGCTAATTTGCTGATTGTCTAATGGATTTGAAAAATTAATATTCACGTGACATCGTCAAATAATTTTCATAGCCCTGAACATGAATTACTTGTAGTACAGTTCTATTTCAGATTGCAGAGTTTTGGTTAAATTTGAGATGGTCAGAGATAGCAGATCCGATATCCTTCGTGACAAAAGTTACTCAGGTGTGTGACCTAATGTGCACTGAAGCAGTAGACCTGCGTATGATTTTGATAGAAGCTTGTGATAAATAGTTTTTTATAATGGAATTTAAATGCTGCTGATTGACTGCTTTTCTTTGATGATGGAAATGAATTTAGTAGCCATGGGTGGATCTGTACTGGCTGGCATGCTATATATTATCAAGTTTCATTTAAATGTCACAAATGTTATTGTAGTTTATTTCTTGATAATGAACGGAAGCATTACTTTTTGCAAGGTTATTTTATTCTCCAGCAATGCCATTTTGTTTATTTTCAAAGGTTATTTTCATTCTTAACCATGCTGCCGGGTGATGAAATAAGTTTCGTTATACAGAAACAGAATAAGCAATAAAGCAAGAATTGAGGAAAACTTCTGAAGAAGGAGAATTTTTTTTTTTATAATTGTAACCGTAAATTTCACTATCCATAACATGAATATGAATGGTTAACTAGCTTAATATATTTATAAATGAATTTTTTTAAATTATTATCGGTTGTAGTATATAAGTGAGACTTTTTGCTTTTTGTTGATATGAATAATGATGTACCGTTTTGTAACATTTACGATTTGTTTGTAACGGACTTGTTAGAATGCGTCAGATTAATACAAGAATCCTAAAGAATACTAAAGAAAAACTATAGCCAGTCAAAAATTCTGGAGAGTTTTTGACTTCGTTTAGGTGATCTGCGACGGAGCGGTTTACTACGCTGACCTGATGCACGACAAGCTCAAGGCTGCGGGATACTACGACGACGTTGGACAGTTTGACGTCACGGAACAGGCGAGTTTAATAATACTGCAAAGAAGAAGATAATCTCGTAGGCCGGCACTGTAACCACGCGCGTGAGAGCTCCCGCCTGTAGCGGCGTTGTGAGCTGGCAAGAAATTGCCAGGTACCCTGCCATCCTCTGCAACGTCCCCTCCAAGCTACGAAGTCGGTGAACATAATAATAAAGGCACGTAATAATTTTGGGCCGAAAAAAGTTCTGTGCGCACTTTTTGTTCGTCTTTTGCACCTTTTTTCAGCTCTCTCAGATGTCTCTCGCGATTTTTCTCTCTTATGCGATATATAAGCTACACTCGTTCCGTATTCATGTGATTTTTTCTTTTTTGCATTTAAATTAAGAATTAGTTGAATATTCAATAACGTGTGATTATTATCTCGCAATACAATTGCGAAGCATAAATAAATATGTCAAAAGAATGTCATGAGAATGTCAATGTCATAAATGTTAAAAGAATCATTGTTAAAATCGCCTCTTGCTTCATCAAAAAAATACAAATGAATGACCTGGGGTTGCATTGGCTCATCTCAATATCGTCAAGCTGGTGTTGGCAACTCGTTGATTTTGACAAATTAAATACATAGTGTGGAAATGTATATTTTATTGAGTAAAATAAACACGAAGCCGATTACTATATTGTCGCGACGACACGTTGCAGCTGTGCATAACGATCAACGACATAGAGCAAGTTCGCCGGGCCCTGGTGCCCCTCCCCGGTTGTCTCAGGTTCGACTCCCTAGACGGCGCCACGACGAGGTCGGAGGGCATTCTGTCCACCCTCCATGCGCAAGTCTCCACCGCTGATGACGTCATGGCGAAGAAGATAAAACTCGTCGTCGATCATGTAGCTGACAAGGTGAAATTAAGCAAAATTTTGGTATAAATTAAATTATCAAGATGAAAAATTGAAGTAACTTTGGCTTGTTTTAATAACTAAAAATGAGGGATTTGTACTAATTATGTTAGCAAATGTTTTATACAATAAATATGTGTTTTTGAAATAACAAAAATTTATATTTTCCAAATTTAAATTGAGATGCGAAATATGAAAGGCTTCTATTAATTTTGTCTTTCTTCAAGGAGGAAAAATAAGCCACTATTATAAATAAATACTGTCACTATTCAATCTCTTGCTTTTCACAGTTATTGTTCCGTTATTAGAATTGTTTCTCTTTGGATTGGGTCGTCTTACAGATGCGTCCGGACATCAAAAAGTTTGTCACTCACCTCTGCTGGGCCCCGGAAAAGGCACAATCAGCAGATGTTGGTATTATCATGTCAATCTTTGAATCTTAAATGAAAACAATTTAAATTCATTTAAATCAATATAGAAAACCAAAAAATAAAAAAAATAAAAATTATACAGTTAACTTCAACCATGGAGTTAACTGCATATAAACCGCATCCAATTAAAAAAAAAATTATCAATGTCTTGTTTAGAATAAAATCTTGAATTAAACAATTGAAAATTTGTATTATTGTCAAATTTATATTAATGTTACACCACAGCGAGGCGCTGTGGTGTAGTGGTTAAGGCATTGGACTCTGAGTCCAGAGGACCAGGGTTCAAGTCCGCGCGCCGGCAACTGTGAAACCATGCTTTACAGGCCTTTCAGCAAGGCTGTTAAACACACAAGTGTCGCTAGCTGCTAGCCCCGTGCCAGATATTTATATATTTTGTTGGCATCAGGAAGGGCATCTGGCCTTAAAAACCCAGCTCCAGCAGTACTGATCAGGGCGGGCGAAAATGTATAAACATGTGTGAAAACCTGGACATTAACGGATAACTTGATCAAAGAAGGTTAGTTAAATTGATGTAAATGTTATTTAGAAATATTAATATGTACAATTTAAAATTAATCTAAGTACACGTTGAAATGCGCATTAAAATAATATGATAATAAAATTTTGATCAACAAAGTAGTTTTCAAAACAGAAGCATTTCAAAAATCAAATAAAACACAACCGTAGACCAGAGAGAAAAACATTATCTTAAATTAGATAATCTTCAACATTTCATACTTAGATAAAAATAGGATAGATTCCTATGGTTCATTTAAAAAGTACTCCGGATTTCACGTTTGCAAATATATTATATATCTCCGAAATTCGTATCATCATGGATTGGATTTTATTTTAATTTTTTTTCATATTTTTCCAGGTAATTGGGAAGCTAATGAACTATTTGGACAGCAATCTTCTAACGCTGAACATCAATTTGCTCGGAGTAAACTTTGAGAGAATTCTTGAGTCCATTTGGATCGAGCTGTTGGAGGAAATCGCTGAAATTCTATCTAAGCCTGATCAGGTGAGCTTGTTGAATTTTAAGGAAGCTAGTCAGGGTAACAAGTGTTGTTTAATATGTTTCAATTGCGATGAGGCCCATGTGATTTTAAAACAGACTGCCTGTTTTAAAAGATATGAAATTTCAGCCCACTCAGGGAACCTGGTTTGAACCAATAATAATTAAACAAAATAATGTTGTCTTTCAAATTATGAGCTTCTTTGTTAGTAAATAATTTGTACCATACTTGTAATTTGCTGCCAGGCCATAATGTCCTGCTGACGTCAAGAAATAGCCGATTTTCAAATTCGTTTTCCATATTCATAGAAATTTTAATTATTTCATTTGTCTGATGCCCAATCGATGCACCTTGAATTTCTGAGGTGCTTGTAAATGACTGCATTGAAAAAATAGCATGCCAGTTTTGAAAAAGTTTTTTTGTAGGCTGGTTTCTCCATCACGGATTTAACCGGTGGTTCAGAATTTAGCCCATGCAAAAAGGTGGGTTAAATCGTGAACCACCATTGAATCCGTGTTGGAGAAACCAGCCCTAAAAGTATTGATGCACCGTAGTGCAAAGTACTGCAGTATTTTGTATTCTATTTTGTATTCTATTTTGTATTCTATTTAAAGGATTTCCGTGAGGCCAAGTGGATATCAAACCGCCTGTCGGAGTCGCTGTCGATTCTTGTCGACTTCTTCAATGCCGGGGGGAAAGGTCTTCCCATGTCGTCGATTCAATGTCCCCTCTATTCTGTGAGCATGACGTTGATCATTCTGCTGCGTTGCCTTGTAAATAATGACATGTTGTATGTAAGTCAGTTATTATCAAACAATCAGCTTAAGTTGAGTACTATTACGCTAGGTACAATAATTAGCTCTCCATTTTGCCATGTAAAAATGTGGAAGTCATAAAATTAGGAATGTGGTCAATAAAATGAGTAAACGTGCAATGCGAAAAATCGGTGGTAACTCTACGCACACTATGTGTAACTCTACGCACACTGTGTGTAACTCTATGCACACTGTGTGTAACTCTACTCACACTGTGTACTCACGCACGTTCAATTGTTCATCCTACATAAAATGTAATAAAAGTTGTAGGCCTAAATGTAGGTTTTATTCAAGTCACTAGTGGTATACGTTGACTTCTGAATAAATAAAGCATAAATAAATAAAGTGTTGAGGAACGTCATTTGCATAAATGACGCGTAGAGTCTTTTGTAGCACGCTGCCCCAGTCACAAATACTTGCCTTGCAGTAGTATTTTCAAATTCTCCATCGTGATACATTGCAATAGTATTCCAGCTCATACTTGCAAAAAAAAATTGTAGTTTATGTCCTGCTGAAGTGTATGGCGACACTTTAGATTAAGAGTGGTTTCGATAGACGTACCTCAACTTCTACCTCAACTCCTGCCTTGATCTAGAAAGACAATTTAACAGCAGGGCATAACTACCATTCAAAAAAGCGTTTTGCTTAGTCCATTTAAATTAATATACCAAGTTAAATTAACGTGACGTAATAGATTTAAAGAAAAATTATTTTCTGTTTTCACTGATTTTAAATTATAGTGATTTCTTGTGAAAATAAATTTGTGCCCTTAAAATTTTTGGATAAATTTAGAGTTTATTCGAACGAAAGTTATGGGCTGCTCTTAAATTGTCTTTCTAAGTCAAGGTACAAGTCGAGGTAGAAGTTGAGGAACGTCTATAGAATCCACTCTAAGAAATGACAGGACAATATGCTTAAGTTGTTTCTGCTATTATTGCAGGATGTTCACAGACAGTTGGAGCTGAATCAGCTATCGACTCACGAGTTGATGGAAGAATTTTTTATCGACAAACTTCAGCAACAGGTAATATTTGAAATCTTGAACTTGGGCCAAAAATATTGTCAGTGTTCTACATTTTAAAAGCTGCATAAATGTATCGCTTGCGGTGTTTCAGACTTTTACTATTGCTAAAATTTTAGGGATAAGATTTTGGGCCATTTGTGACTTTTGGACAACGTTTAGTTACTGTTAACTAGCATTGTAATTTCAGAAATTTCCTCGTCGACAGTCAGATTATGAAATTATGCAAGGGTTTTATTTCATTTTATCTTTAAATGATTTATTTGTGACAAATTTTTTATTTGAATCCTCTGTGATTTCTTAATTCAAAATTTGTCTGTTATCATTTTGCAGGAAGATGTTGGTCATTCGAAATACGGGATGCTTTTTGTGAGAGTTTATTTTAACTCAGACTCGCGACTTCTGATGGTTGAAGGTTGGCCGACTGATAATTAATCAACTTTTTTCATTCAGAAGCATTACCCTAGAATAAGATGAGATTTGAAAAACAAGAATCTTTCTTTTGAAATACTTGTGTTTGAAACGCTCGTAGTTCAAATGAAACTATGTCAGGAGCATCATATGGCAGTTGAAAAGCGAGATCGGAATAAACTCGCTTTTCAAAAGCGAGATGGCCTGTTCTATTGTCGATGCGACAAACACTCGTGTTTCGTATACAAGTATCTGAAAGCTTCGTTTGGTGTACTTGCATTTTAAGTACTTGTGTGTCAAAATAAAGATTTTCAAACACAAGTAATTCAAACGCAGGATTCATGTTCCTCAAAAGCGTCGTCTGGTCTAGGAGTTACTTCTCTCTTCAATCTTAGGATCGTATTTGGTTTTCATGAAGCATCGAAGTTTTGTGTTTGTGTGTAAGACAATTTTTTTAAAGAATTAAACATCTTCTATGTTTTTTTAATGTCTGCAAGGTATTTCAAAAAGAAAGTTTCTGATTTTGCCTTGTATGTATTTGTCATAATTGGCTATATTTGGTTCTTCTTTTTCTCTATTCGTATTTTAAAGTTAATCCATGTACACAAACGATTCTATTTGCAACATTTTTACAAGTCTTGTCTTTCGGCTGATGTATATTCGTATTAATTTGCAAAGAAAACTTTTTTGTTCGATAATATTGGAAGCTACTTTGAGTCTGATTTTTCCTTTTAGTGATCAACGCAAAGAATCTTCTTCCTCTGGATGTAAACGGTAATTCTAAGTGGCTCTGTTTGCAGCTTAATGATTAAGTCTTTATTCACCAGCTAAGCACAAAATCACTCATTATCAATTCACTGAAACGCAGTGCAAATGCAAATCAACAATCACACAGTAGAGTTTGCATTGATGTAAATTCACATTTGGGTTTTTATCGCTCGGTTCAACTTCAAGCGCGTAGTCACCAAGAGCTGATATTCTTTTGAAATTTTTTGTTTCTTTAGCATTGTTACATGGTAAACTAAAATACGTGATAATCTAACCCGACTGTATATAGTCTTTGTGCTACACACGGTGCCCAATTCCAAAAAATTATCAAAGCTAAACTAAATCGTATTGATTGTGTGTTGAACAGGTCTCAGTGATCCATATGTGGTGGTGCAGCTCTGTCCCGAGCACGTGTTTCATAAGGACACTATGGCGCAGACGAAGGTCATCCATCGTACCCTCAGCCCGCAGTTCAATGACACCTTTGTGTTGTGAGTTGACTTGGAATTACATTCAACTCTATGATGAAAAGTTGTGAGCGAGCTAATAAAAGTTGCATTTTTGCAATTTCCCATATAAAATTGCAAATTTTACTAATTTTTGAACGTGTTTCTGCACAAATTGTAATTTTAGTCACCAAAAAACTTCTTTGACAGTAGCTTATTTTGAATTATCACTAAGGGTCCAAGAGAAACGCAATCGCGTTTTTTGCGCTATTTTTGCCTTTACGGCATATTTTGGGTTTTTTCCAATTTTTTATGTAAAATCACGTTTTTTTCGCAACCTTGCAACAGCTTTTTCAGTAATCTCCCGCAACTTCCTGAGCTCTCTACCCATTGTGTTTATGTCTTTGCAGTCAGGTAACAGAGGAGCAATGCATGCGCAAGGGAGCCTGCATCATGTTCACGGTAATGGACCACGACGTCCTCACCTCTAACGACTTCGCCGGAGAAGGCTTCCTCCCGCTCAAGTCCGTTCATGGGATCTGCAAGCGCAAGAAGTCGGGACATTCGGCGCTGACGCCGCTCGCTCTGCCTCTGTTGAACGCAAGAGACGGCGAGGGTAAGATTTAAAGATTAAGTATACGCTAAGGGTGGATTTCACCTTCTAAAGGGTTCAGATTTATAATCAGATTGTAATACTGTAAAGCATGAAATTTTTGCATACATATAATTTTGGCGAATTTTGCGAATCGCTAATTCTGGCAAAATTACATGCGTCACAATAAACCTGCGGATGTTATTTATAATGGGAAATCCCCAAAAACGTGAAATTTAAGTGCAGCTAAATTTCTGAGCGGCAAGACCATAAAATGACATGCATCAAAAATTTCATGTTTTGATGTATTTTTGTTATGGTCCTTTGACCCCTGGCTTGCAGGGGGTAATGTTGGTAGCATGGGCGTTTTGGGCGTTTAAGGAGCATTTGTAGAACGAGAACTATTACAGTCCGGTTCTGTTTGAAGGGCTATGCACGGGAACTGCTCCCCCTCTCTAATCGGCTGCTAGGACTCGCTCGGGGAGCTCTGGGCTGCTAGCCAATTCTTTGTTTCCCGGCTTGCAGGGGGCCTTTTGGTATTTCATTATTGTTTAGTTTTGTTGATATTTTGTTCATCATTTTAAAATCGCTTCAGATTCTAATTGAACAGTATTCAACAGAGTTGAATGACGGAGTATAAAGGTGTCACTTCATGTTTTTTATAGATCACGTTTTCATTTTGAAGTTGTAATGATCTACATAATATGTATTATCGCTGTGCGTTTTTTCTGGTAGAAGTGTCGACAAAGGCCATCCTGTCCGCCCTGTCGCTGAGGGATAAAGACAGAAATGTCGCCGAGTTTGTCAAGAATCGGCAGAGTATAAAGAACGTAGTAGCGGATTGAAAACGCTCAAAACTTCAGAAAATCTGCTCTGTTGGATTTTTCATCGAACAAACATTCCTTTATTCTGCCGCTTTGGCTTTCTTGTATTCCTTTTACTTGGCAGTCTGTATGCAGTGCATGGTAGAATTTTGTCGGTTAATTCAGAGAGTTTTTCAGGCCCCCAAAGGAGATTCACTTACGCATATTTTTATCTAAACTTCCTCGCAGGCGTGCCCCGCCATTCAAGGATCGCAAAACCCTCTAATGGTGATGCAAATTAATTATTTCTCTCAAAGTGTTGACAATTCTTTTGATGTGGTGTGATGCTGTGCTATGCATTCGTACGCTGTGGGCCAAAATAATTATCCTTAAAAAACTAATGCCAGTAAAACTGGCGAAACAAAACTTGCGCAACTTTTTGTGGTCAATCGAATAAATAATTTGGCTTTTTTACGGCCCACGGCGACTTTAGACATTGTATCAAATTTTAGTAGCTTTATGTTTGATGCTCTGTGATTGGAGGATTGTTATCGTGGGCGTGGCCTAATGCTGTGCAAAGCATGCAAATTTTCTGTAACGTCATAATGGAAAATGGTGACGTCACAATGATTGAAAACTCTCTGGCCACTGGCCAGTAAAACCATGATTGTAGTGTTGTTGTTTTGTCTCCTGTCTGTTCGAGTTGAGCTTGCGGCATTTGGTTATTTTTATGTGCACTATTTTGAATGTTCACATTGTATTTTAGATCAAGAATATTTCTCTCGCATCACTCTACAATTATTTTATTTTGCATTATTATACACGTTTACATGTTCATGTCATGTTTTCTTTTAAATATTTTGATGCGGACAAAAAAGAGAGTGGTAATTTTTCCTTTCGTTCAGTTAATGAAATTCAATTTGTTTTCTACGCAGTGAAAGACACTGTGAAAAATTTTACATTTGACTTTACCTGGATTTAGTAACCAACTGTTTAACAGCCAATAACATTTTTCACATTTTTGCAGTTCGTACTACAGCTCGTACTATAGTCAACATAAGAGAACCCGCGCCAGTTGTTCGAAATAGACTTTTGTGTGAAAATGTATTACAATTTGGAATGACTGGATTACTACACTAAACTCGCCACACTGCTACTCTATCACTGATGTCTTCATTAACTCTGGTCAACTTCTAATCTTGTCATGCGCCTTAGGCTGCAAAATTCTCATCCACAGTATAACGACGAGACGAGAGAGGTAACGTGCAAGCCTGAAACTAATCGTGCCACATTTTTTTCGAAAAACTTAAATTGTTTAAAATGCTGAGAATATTATGCAACAACCGTGTAAATCACCAAAGAATGAATTGTGGGCTTACAATAAGTATTACTCCCGAAATGCAGCAGTTTCCACCATAGTCCGCATTAAGCCTATTTTGTTAACTAGAGGCTACGAGGAGAATTTAGTAAGAGAGGCTTTCATTGTATTGCACGCAACATCTATTTTTCGCATAAACCAGCTAATCCCCTAAATTAAAAACTGGCTGAGCGCCACGCAAGCGCTTGCCACACCTTGAAGTTCTTATCAGAGCAAAACGCTGCCTTCTGAATCATTGCTGAAAGGTAGCTGCGATAAGGAACACAATGCTGACGATGGGGCCGCAGGTGGGACCCAATGCAGCCTAATCGCGCGGACTGTGTCGTAGCACGTTAGCCTCGATCTACCTGTGATTTTGGATGTTGACAGCGGATGGGCTAATTGCTAATTAGGTTGAGTGTGAACCTCGAATTTTTGTCACAACGCCGTTATCCTTCCGTAGAAAAAGTTAGAAATTCGGTTAGCATTTCCAAGTGAGCCATTGCATACATAGCAGGCCCCTACGTAGGCTACCAATCTTGCACGTTAAGCTCAGCGTGGTAACTGGACTACGAAAACGTCTTAATTAAAAGGCTGACGCTCAGTCATAGACCTTTAATAGGTTGTAAACGTAACATGTTAAATTATAGCAGGCTGGGCCTATAGATTTTCTATGGACATAAATATTTGGCCTAAAAGGCCCCGTTTAGCTGCGCGTCATAAATGTATTATTATGCAGTCCATGGCCTCCGTAGCATAAGCTTGTTGGACTTTAGGATATAGCCGAATTTGCTCTCCACAAATCCGCGCACTGCTTACTACAACTGTAGGCCTGGGCCTATACATTTCTGCGTTCAACAAAGGTTGCAACTCACCCTACAACGATGACGTACCAACCAACGCCCTACCCCGGACAGGGTGGCTCCATGGTTTCCCTCCACATGGTGGAGAGTGGCTACACCCCCCCCGGACACGGCTACAAGGCCCCCAAGGACCACCCGGACAAGCCGATCGGACCAAGCTTTATCGTCACGATGAATCGCATGTGGAGAGGACCGGGGGGAAAGTATTGCAGGTAAGGGTCATTCGAATTCAGGGCTTTCAATAATGCACAGTTTAAACACAAACAGAAGCGAATTGTCACATTTAGACGGATATGAAAACTTACATAAAAACCAATTTTACAAGACATTTGCTGTAGGCTTGAGCCACAGTTAGACCTGATGGGCCGTTGCATGTGAAATTAGGGCTGCTGGAAATCAGAAAGCGACCATAGCGTGCCGCCGTGGCAGAAACCCCCGCCCGCCCCCCCCCCCTCCCTCCTTCGGGTCAAGACTTTTACCGGACAGCAAAAAATTAAGAGTTTTACTACCAAGAATTTCTGTAATCGCCCCTGTTTCATTGGTGATCCCCGCTAAATTCGTTTACAGATACGCCTTCATGTGTTTCGCTGCGGCCATCGCGATGATCGTTGGAGGGACGGTCTACTTCTGCTTGAGGAACAACGGACGTATGACGGTCATGAACACAGAGGTGCTGGGAGCGTTCATGATCACTCTGGCTATCTTCTTCACCGGAGCGTTCTTCCAGCTCATCTACAAGTCGCACGCGGAGAGCAACAACTGGCGATCTGATGTCAGGGTAGGTATTTACCTTGTATTTACCTTGAATTTACCTTGTCGCCGCCCCAAAGCCCCCTCTCCCCCGACCCAGCTGACGGATCAAAATGCAGAAAAAGGCATCGCTGCTTATTTTAATCCCCTGGTTCTACTCAGGAGGCAATCGAGCTTGCCTTTGAGGGCATTAACGCTTGTTGCTTGGATAACTCTATCGAGAAGTTGATTCCACTCCTCTATTTCCACAACTCTATTTCCTAAGAAATATATTCCTGTGTCCAACCAGAACTTTTTATTTTAAAATTTGAATGCATTTCCGCTTGTTACAATGCAACATTCCCGCTATAGGACCTAATGCCCGAGTTACATTGTTTTTTTCGGTGTCTGGAAATAAAATCTTCCCCTCAAAAAGTCTCCCGCTGACAGGCTTTTCCCGATCTCTGCGGCAAATTTTCATCAAATGCTCTGAAACTTTCAGGGTTAATAGTAGCTGGCATCTTCTTCAACATGTTCATGCACTATTTTTGAGATGAGACCGTTAATTACTCTTTTCTGCCATTGCAATGTTTAATGCCAAGTTTTCAATGCTTTACAAAGATGGCTCAACGTATTCTTAAAATGTTTTATCACATTTGCAAATGTGAAATTTTTTTAACACTAAACAAAGATGGCTCAATGTATTCCAAAAACGTTTTGTCACACTAAAAATATGAAATTTTTAAACTATTACACGGTTGCTATTAGTTGTAGAATAGTTTCAAATAACTTTCACTGCAGCCTAATCATTGTTTAGGAATATCAGGAACCATACAATACTATGCATTATGCCAACCTTGATGCTTAAAATGATTTTAAGTGTTTCGCTGGTTTCAGTTCAGAGCGGAGGGCTTGTACACAGCAGCGGCATACAACCTGGCTTATCTACCCGACGACGGGTGCGTACATGTGCAGTATGTAGGAGACAGGTATTGTTCACTTTTTAAACTTATAAGACCAATAGGATAAAGGGCAACTAGGGAGGATCAGGCAGAGCAACAATAACTAGCTTTTTTAATCTCTCTTATATTGCATTGTATTTCTAGTCTGACTGTCATGGATTCTATGAACTCTCTTTAGTGTTCTGCCAAATGGCAGATCTTTGGCGTCGAAACCTTCCACCTTATCCGATCTTCAGCCCTTCTCTTCATATCCGCACACGATTCCTTCTCAAGCAGGTCGTCTATCATTCCGATACGTGGCCTTCCCGGTCCTCTTTTTTATTCTGCGAACATCTATACAAATTTTAATAATTGCTAGATAATTTGCTTATTTCTATTATTAGCATTGCCTGTCTTTGCTACTATTTTTGTATGCAATGTTGTTACACGTTTTCCTAATGCCTCGCGACAAGTAAAGTTCCACAAACCGGTCAGTTGCCCTATTTTTTCCGCGTTCCCGTTACGGCAGTTAACCACCCGCGCATAAATAAATACCCATTGTGCCGTTATTGGAACAATTAATTGACTCAGAATTTGGCGATTTAGGCGTCTAAAATGGGTTTAGTTGGTTTTTCCACCGAATCCAATTTACTTTAATAATTATGGCGTGCTTGAGTGGGCTAGGATATCGATATGATGACATAACAGTAGGCCTAGCTCGATCACAGCAATAACTGACTGAGCATGGGCAAAGGCTTGATAGTTTTGCACATTTTACCTCGTATTCTTTTTGTATTATATTCCGTGTTGTATACTATAGGCCTTCTTCTGTGTGAATAGAAGGAACATAATAGATATTCGTTTAAACTGTTTGATAGATTTTGTTCTCGATGTTTGCATTTAGGATGAACGGTCATGTTCAGAGTTCACTTCAGCTCTTACAAAATAGGAGTAACGTTACGCCTGCTGCTTACAAAACAGGAGTAGTGCACTCCTATGCCTTTCAAAAAAGGAGTAGACCTACTCCACCATCGTTCATTTTTATGAGTAATGCTACTCCTACCCATTTCTAAATCCGAGTAGAGCTTAAAAAAACGTCGTTTTTGGAGTACTACTCCTGCTGAAGTTATCCCTGGTCATGTTGAACTGTTTTCAGCGAGTAAGTAATA
>JAQIWG010005726.1:0-14175 GCA_034695025.1 Chamaedrilus cognettii | reverse complement strand
GTCAGTGGACAAAAACGTCAATCTACTTTTCCAGCGTGGTGTCCCCCCCAAAGTTTGAGGCAGGTTTCCGCCCCTGCTCATGCACGCACGCATACAGCAAAAAATCACACAATAATTCGTACCGTTTAAAACGCACAAAGTCTGTATGGTTGTATATCAAACACAAACCTATGGGCCTCAAGTAAATTCAGATTATGTCACTATCATAGGTCGCTTTCCTCATAAACGATTGGATACAATTTATATCTTAACTGTTGAAAGTATCCGACACAGAGAAAGAAGTAAAAATAAAATCACTACTGTAGCTTAAGTTTTTCTCATCGAGAGCATTATAATAACGTGCGAATTGTGAATAGAAACTGAGTTGGCAACACACAGATGAATACGATCACCAAATGAGCGAAAATGGCAGAGCCCAGCGCAGGAAAGGATTAACCATCTTAGATTATAGTTGTGCGGTACGAAAAACAACTTCTAAAGCCATCGTTCACAACCTATATTTAACGAATTCTGAATGACAGTAAGAGCGCAATTGTCACAAAATGGCTCATTTGGCAACATAACAAAGCAACCGTTTTCCGCCAGACATCGAATCTTAAGTCTCAAATCAATAACAACGGACATACGCGTTTAAAATCAATACTTTCAATTAAGAAACTTACATTTCAATAATACTGAAACGAATACAAATATATTAAAATTGGCGATAAAAACTGTCATCATTAATCAATTACTGTATTATTGTAATACTCACATTAACAACTATAATCAAACATGTTTTCTAGATTAGTGACCAGAAAAACATTAATATCAACTATATAACTACAATTTCTCGTTCACATATACGATGTTATACTTTCACGATTTATTGGCCTATTCGGTATTTTATTTTCATTCGCTGTAAAATTGAACGAATTAAAAATAATTTTAAAAAACCTCGCTTTTAGAAACTGGAAAAATTCTTAAGTTAGTTTGCATTACAGAATGAATCTGTTACAGCCCACATTAAAAAAGGAATTGCATTTTTAAATTTCGATTCATTATCAATTTTCAAATGCTATTTGTTTTTCTATGTGGGCTATACGGAATCATTCTGTAACTCAACAAATATTTAATTTTTAAACAATATATAAGAAATAATTTTGAAGCTCAACATTAGGCTGTAACATGAAGCATCTAACGCAGTGAAAAGTCAGAATCAATTGCGAGACAATAGGATTATGGCTGCTCTCACAAAACATTCTTAATGCCATATGTAGATTTACGGTAACACAATACAAATTCACAAAACTTTGTATAATACAAGACATCGCGGTTTGTTGCACACAGTACAGTGGCATAAATAGAAGCTGTATCTGATTGGGCTTAATAAGGCATTTTATCCGTCAGGCTATTGTTAATTAATGTTTTAAATAAATTCCTGCATTTGTTTTTACCGGTTTCATTACCTGGCATTATTACAAAATCTCATAATTCCCTAAAAAGTTAAAGTATAATTATGTCAATCACGGTGATAAATTTTATATTGAGATCAAATTTGAGCGGGGTTTAAAATTTGGATCGATATAAACATAATATCACCGGTTGATGCAACCTGCCGACGCAACTGGTTCTTAGTATCATAAGGTTTGATTATGCCAATACATGTAGGCTTACTTTGCCAAAAATTGATAATCAATGTTAAATCAACTAATGATTATTAACAGTTGTGTTCAGTCCACAATTGTCATCAAGGTTTGCACATTTCGATACCTTTTCCTGCAGAACTACATCTGGCAGAGCTGATCTTCTTTTTCGAAGGGATCGCTTCGTTTCACGTTTGAGATCATAATTTTTTTCCGCCTGCTTGTCTCCACTATGTTCACAGAAACTTTCATTATTATTATTATTGCTAGTAATTTTTTTTCTATTTATTAAATCATTTTGGGGATTTGCATAAAGATCCATGGATGGCAATATCTTGCCATAAAGTGGCACGACATTGAATTCCTCAGCCACAAATCCTGAGTTTCTCGAATTTTTTGGAGCACAAAACATACCAATATCCAGTTCGGAAGAACCGCAGCCCAGACCCTGCAATAGTTCAAACTCATTTCTCGAGATCCATCGTCCATCACCAAGTGAAACTATTTCATATTCCTTGCCGTTCAAAACCAGTATCTGCAGACCATTCTGTGTGCCACCTACCAGAGATGACGCTTGCTCAGCTTCGCATTTATGTTCCTCAGTATCAGTAGTTGCTTTCACCATACTATTTAACTGAACACCAGCAGTTAGATCTAGGGGAGCCAGTTCATCTGACATCGAATGTATGTCAGTAAAATCGCAACCATTCACAGCTGGCGAGCACTTAAATTTTGGCACATTAATTACAACCGGATCAACCGCAGACTTGCTAAGATCAATTGTTTCATAGTTAGAATCAGCTACAGGCGTCGAGACAACATGAATTAGATTATTTTCAGCTTTGACACCGGACAACTTGCTATTCTCAAATTTGTGTACTCTGTTGTGCATCACATGCTCAGTTTGTAACGTAATTTCACAAACGCTGAGATCCAGACCATCCTTGTCAGATTCATTAATCGGCTCTTCTGCAACTACATCACCTATTTTGTTGACAATGTTCTCATCAAGGGCAGATACATGTAGGCCTACCATTGATCCGCCATGTTCTTCATGTAAAGGATACTGAGATTTGCCATTAGAAACTCCATTTATATCATTAAGTGTTGTATTGCAGCCAGTAGTTTCGTTGTTGTGAACAGTACTGGCAGCAGAGAGAGGAGTTTCCTGAGACGCACTTTCAATACTCTTGTTGCCCGAGTCGGTGTCGTAGCTATCGTACTCTAAAAACTGAAAACAAGTATCAATAGCAGTGTTATACAATTGTGTCTTAAACTTTTATTGATGCTTCTATTGCGATATGAGCAATAGAAACGTCGTTCTGTTCCACTGTAGAATAAATGTTGTCAATCAAGAAAGAAGACAACAGCCCCAGCGAAGCGCTGTGGTGCAGTGGTTAAGGCATTGGATACGATTCCCAGAGACCTGGGTTCAAGTCCCGGCGCCGGCAACTATGAAACCATGACGTTACAGGTCCTTCAGCACGGCTGTTAAACACCCAAGTGTCGGTGGCTGCTAACCCCATACCAGATAATTATTCATTTGGTTGTCGTCAGGAAGGGCATCCGGCCGTAAAAACTATGCTCTAGCAGTCCTCACCAGGGCACAAAACGTCTAACCCGTGTGAAATCATTGACATCAGCAAAATAGACAACCAAGAAGGCAGTTAGTTAGAAAGCAAGAAAGAAAACATTCATACTAAAGATCTATCTCATACCAATATCCACAATGACAAAAAGATGCAGTTAAAAACTTTTGTCAGAAGAATAGACTGTACATCAGTAAGCGATGATGGCAATATGACAGCGTCTAATGTTAAAGTAGGCCTATGAATGCACAATCCCATGCAACTCGTAGAGATATAAAGCTTAACTTACTCTAATTCATATTATAACACTAAAAAACTCTTTACATAAAAGTAACTAGTAACCTGTTGCTACAATGCGCTTCTAGCAATTGCTATATTCAGTGATTTACCCCGGCATCACTACGTAAACTCCCCTATAACCTCACAATTTTGTATGTACACCCCTCAACAATTTGATACAAAACCTTTAAATTTGGCCAAAGTCTTATAGAATACTAGTTGAGATACACGGCAGTGCCCAGGGAGCCACGGGGAGCGTCAAGGACCTTGGGGTTCATAGCAGATTTGTGATACCGTACGTTGAAACAGAATAATTTGCAACAGCATCTAAACCGAAGCCGACTATACATTGTAGTAAGGGTCTATCCTCCAGCGGCCTCCCAGGATGGGGCCCCTGGGATGCAGTAAACCACTCTATGACCTGAATTATGAAATCCCCGACCACCTATGAAAATTTTGTGTTGATATCTTTAAAACTGCGCAAATGCATCGAGATGGACACTCACTGTCTCACACAACTCAAGCATGCATGCTTGTAGATATAGATACAGGCTATCAATAATTGCTTACACCCTCCATACACTCTCTCAATTTTGGAGAGAAACATCCCTCCTTAAATTTTCAACACCAACACTCCTACCTCTCCATTTCTACCCCAAATTTCAAAATCCTCGATAAATCACTGTCTATATTCGGCATATATTGGAAGGTTTGGAAATATACAAAAATGTTTGACATAAGTTCCAACCTGCTGCTGTTCACCATCAAAAGTTTTGTGGATGCGTCGGTGAGTGATGGATTTGTCGCGGATGATTCGATTGATTGAGCTGATGCTTGGGATGGTCGCTTCATTGCAGATTCCGTCTCCCAACAGTCTGCATCGACAACGTTGTACAGATATTCATACTTTTTCAGACATCTGTTCAACTTCACTTCACTACTGCACTCTAGCCTAAAGGGAAAAACTTGTAGTGCGCAACTGGGCACGTAAATTTTTATTCATTTATTTAATCAATTTAAAATCTTATGCCATCAATGTCGATAACAACTATACCAGTTGCTTAGCACAGACTATAAAATTCTGCATTGTACAACTGAATCACGAGTTGAGATACGAATCATGATGTTGATCTCAGATCAAATTTTAGCGCTTTTGATTGATCCAAGAGTTTTTGTTCTTTGTGATCTTCATGCGCAATTGATCACTGGAAAAATAAAATATATGGCATCGCTTAACACCCATACACAATACTATTCTGCCCAATCAGATAGAGACGTATCGAACTGCGTAATATGCCGTAAGAATTGCCGACAATAATCTTCTCCCAGGCATCGAGCTCTGTTGCGAATTAACAATTTGAGCAAGTCTTGAAACTGCTATTGCATTTGATCACTTGAACATTCAAACTAGGCCTATTAATGCAGTCTCAGCTTAACTTTTCTAAAGGCATATCGCAGCCTTAAAAAATTAAGCTATTTGTTCAATTATGTATTCCATTATTAAATTTCTCTTCAATAAACGTCCATCTAGCGAGCATAAGCATTTTATTCGCAATAATTTAACAGTTTAATTTGTGCAACATTTAAATATTTTTTTAAGGAACATAAGTAGGTGAATATAAATGTCAAAATTCGATACCTGTGTCTGATTTCCCAGGCAAACATTTGGGGATTATCGGCCTTGCAGCGCCTCACGCGGTTGACGACGTCCATAGTCGTCACTTTCGGCTTGCTGCCTCCAATCTGACCCGGGTTGATCGAACCCGTCTTTCTGAATCTGCGCCACAACCAACATATTTTTTTCTTTCTTAAAGATTATACTAGATCAAGACCGTCAAGTCATGTAAGCCTGGAATGGAGAAAAACGTCAAAAACTCGAAAGAGTTTCTTACTTTTGACAGAAATATGACCATCATAGATAATTAAATTAGATGTGATAGTGGTCGTTTTAAGAGTTCCCACTACCATAGAGCCTCTAAATAAGGGTAGTAGTGAATGCAACTCAAATGTTAACAAAAGTTGATTTGATCCACCATAATCCTAGCGGGTCCATAATGATTGCAATTGAGGGTTGTAAAACATACAATGTTCACAAATATATCAATGGACAAATGGTGTGCACGCATAACTAAGTCTTAGAGAGTGCGAAAATTGTAGGCTACGTTGAATCATCACACATTCTGCTGCATTATGCCATCATGATTTCAATTTCAATTACAAACTGTATGACAAACAGCGTAGCATAAGATTTTGCATTCATTTAGTAGCAGTGGGCCTAAAGTGTGCACACACCATTTGTTCATTGATTTATTTGTGTTGTTTGTTTGTATGCCCTCGTTGGCAAATAGAATATCAATATACTAAAAGTCATTTTTCAATCTTCATCCTTTAACACAAAGATAGGATACAAAAATTAGGCTTATAATCTATGTGCATTTAGAACATTATGTGGACTCCTGGCTTCAATTCTCACCGGCGCCCCTGGGGTTACCGTTTCTTGTGAAGACAAAAAAGCATAGATATACGTTTTATATTAGGAAATTGCTACCGATCCAGGATACAAAAAAACATCTGGGCTATTAATGCCCAGTGGCTCAAACGAGAGTTACTTGGTTTTAAATTGTCGCAGAACAAAAATGACGTCACGATCCAATCAAAGCGCACAAAGGAGATATTCAAATAACTTGCCATTATTGGAGAGTTATTCAAATAATCTTAGATCATTCAAATAACTCTCTATTGAACAACTAGGCCTAAGAGAGATTAATCGGCCATGAATACCAAAAAAACACGAGAGGGCTTGCTACCGATTAAGTATCTTGCTGACGCAGCCGTGCGACACTTGGAGCTGGCGGCTGATCTCGCAGGGGCGCGTGCCCTCCAGCGCCATCTCGAGGATCTGGACGCGCAGAGTGCCTGGCAGGGGGCGCCCGTTAGTGAACTTGCGCCCGTACTGATTCACGTTCTTTCTGCCTGTAATGTCAGTTTCATCACACAAAATAGCATATTTTAACATGCAGTTGTAAACAGAATGCACATTTGAAATTTGAAATGTGCATGTGAAAAGGTAAAGCCAGTTAAAAATCCAGAAATGTGCAATATGGGTAACAAAAAGAAATTATGATATTATAAAAAGAGTAGTTTTTTCTAATTTTCTGCCAGCTCACCGCTCCCATGAGTTCTGATCAGGAGGAAACAAGTCTATCAGCACTCTTCCCCCCCCACCCCCCCTGCTCATGACTTCTCTAGATGCGCAGCCGAATTTTTTCAACGGCACAAAAATGTGACATTGTACGATTTCCTTAACGTATGCTCTGAAAATAGCATTCAAGTCAAGTCAACTTGTACGCTAGAGACCGAGCAAACCAACAGCAAAATATAGCACAAGACTTAGTGTAATAACCTAAACTTGTGTATACCTACAAATAATTTATTGCTGGTTTGCCTAATTGAGTAGGCTATCGGATACGCTAATTAAGCCTATCTATAATACCTATGCCACTGAAAATCTTCAGACAACTACAAAATAATGTAGGATACTAGGGCATACATTATTCATTTAGTAGGCGCTATACAATATCTTATAGATCTTATACAATATATAGGTAGGCGCACATAGTAAAGACACAATCTGAGCAGTGATTATTAAAATTTAAAGAATTCAGATTTCCAAAAAGTAGGCCAAGGCCTACTATGAATAATACAAAACGACAATAATCTGTTCCTAACCATTTGCTACTGATAAAATGCATTTGTCTATGCTCTGTCAATAAAACTTTATTTCTCCATTATGACGAAGAGATTTTAGCTGAGTTTGAAGCGCAGAGTGGAATGTTTTTAAAATGTCTATAACTTTTAGTGCAACGTACTGCCAGGCCATTCAGCTACCCTCATCTACACGACGTTGCGACCGTTAAACATTGCCACGTCGACATTTCCACACGTTTCGTTCGTTGGCCTGCGTTCACAGTTCAGCAGGCCTGGTACAGGCCGCCTGTACCAATCCACGAGACACGCACCATCTCTGCCTGACTGCGGACCTTATTGCTCACAACCATGAAGCACGAACGACCCGCTACAGGGCCATAGATAAGGGTGGGGGGTGTTCAAGCCCTTCCAGAAATAGATAAAATATTAAATCATTAGATTATAATATAGTCAGTTTATAAGAAAAAGTGCTAACCTTCCTGAAATTCAAGAACCCCACCCAAAGTTTTATTTCGTGCAAAAAGCTGTGATTTTCAAATGTTAACTTTTAAATCTTAGTGAAAAAGCTCTGTCCTCCATAGTCCATACCACCACCCCGCCCCCGGTCGTGAGTCCCGTACGAAAGAGAAAAATTACAACCCTCCCTGAAACGAAGTTCAGCTTACGACTCCGATCCGCTATAATGATTAAGCACCCGCATCACCTAGTCGCTCGATCGTGATTCATGGCCATTAGGCGGCCTGTCACAGAGGCATACGGAAGCAATACATGTGACCATAGCATAGCGCCGCGTCAAGCCAGAGTCCGTGCTCACTGCTCAACATCATCAGAGCAGCGGTGAGGCGAGGGGACCGGGGGGAGAGGGGGGGAGGGAGCACGGGCAACCGCCCCGGGTGACAAGTGTCAGATGCTTGGGGGCGCCAAGTAAGTCCGAGTGTTAAATATTTAGAGTGTTTTTCGCATGGCAAGTTGACGATCTGCAGGGGGGGGCGTGCCAAAATAGGAACCCCTTTCGGCACTCCCTTCGAGAAAAAGCATTTTTGATATAGCTACAAAAAATATCTATGCTTCCTTCTCCAGCCACTCGCGAGTTCTGCATGGGAGGGAAAAAGTTTCCGTTAGCACCCCCCCCGCCTTTTCTTGGCAGAAAAACCACAAGTTTCTTTGGGGGGGGGGCGCCATCTCACACTTTCGCCCCGGAGCCTCAGAAAACCTCGCCACGCCACGGCATGAGAACCGGCGACCGTGTGATACATCGTCGGCAGCATTCAGGTGTAACTGGCCTGCGCCCCACCGATAGCCCAGAATGTTCTGTCCGTCTCCCAGCCTCACACGTCACAGAGAATTCCTACGGGAACCTCCAGGAAACAGGCTCGTCACGCTTGGCTTTCGCTTGCAAAATGGCTTCTCTAGCAGTTTGAATACCTGACCGGAAGAATTATTGAGTTTTGGTCCATCGAAATTTTCTTCCGTACAAGCCACTACTAAACTAACCCGAGCCTTAACCCTAAATAACCTGAAAACTAATTTTAAATAAGTTGAAATTGCATTGAAACAATAGTCCAATTAGGCTAACAGATTTATTTTCGCGATCATGTTCTGTTAGTTTTCAGCGATCCGCTAGAAAGTGGAGTAATTTTTAAAGCAAAAACGCTATTGCCTAAGCTTCATCTGCTAAATCAATCTTCATGTGAACTGGCAACAAAATTATATTTCTATGTCCAAGTGTATACGTCGCTATATTTCTATTTCCAAATTTACACTTCATTATATTTCTATCTCCAAATTTACACTTCATTATATTTCTATCTCCAAGAACACATTATTTCAACTCTCCCCGCCCTTCCGCCGACGTTAATGCAGGCCTCGTCCTCTGTTTCGTGTGGACCGAGACATGACGAGGATTAGGGAAATCAATCAATCACCTTGGCAACCGATCACCGCGCTGGCACCCTGTCGACATCGACTTCGAGAGAAAAACAATCTTTGGGCCAAATCTAACCTTGCATGAAATCATGATTCCGTGCAAGTACAACACCATGGTATTAGGCGTGCATCGAATCCAATTTTCATGCAAGAAAATTTCAAAGAAATAGATTTGTGAATATACCGTTGCATTAAATATATTTCACTGCTACTTCTGTCACAGCGCGTAATTGACACCTAGCAGTAGGATGAGGGGATAAGGGCAAGTATGATTTTGATGTTCTTAAGAGATAAGAACAATATATGTAGTAGGTTGTGATATTAGGAGTAGATTCGGGTCTAAGTTTGAGTTTATTTTAGTATCGCATGGTTGTGATAAGCGCCTTGGGTTAAGGTAAGGGTTGGAGTTTGAAAATACAAGCACTGTTGTTGTGAATGTAACAGTTGGTTATATTTCTGAAATTAACCTAAAGTTGATGACCTTTGTTACGTCCTCTTAAAAACTGGATTTATATTAAAACGCTGATTTGTATTTCCTTAACTTGGTTTTATGCGGCAGTGCATGCAAGGTCGCATGAAACAAAGCTAAAAATATTTTCATTCCCACTATCTTAATATCCATTCATGATTCTATGCATGCATTGTATATCTGCATGCATAAAATCACGCTTTCTTGTAACGTTGGGATCCTAAGGCAAATCTCTAAAAAATTGCATGCTGTCCAATTTTAAAGTGATTTCAACTGTACACTTACGATACAGACCATCTTGGTACTATTATTTGTCTAAAATACCTTATGTACTAAATTTACCAACTTAATGTAGCAGGCTATAAATTCTGTAGGCTACCAATCACGGCAAGAGCTTTCAACATTGTAAAACTCTGACCGATTCTATCAAAGTAGAAACATATAGGCCCATAAAAAGAAATACAAAAATAAAGAAGAAGTGCATTCTTACCCTTTTCGATTCCATCAACATCATCATTCATCGAATTCTGCAAACAGTCCTCATCTACTTCTTCCACCGACATATCTACTTGTTCCACCGACATCGTTCCATCCTCGTTTCTTTCTTCCGAATTACACCGATCCGGGATCTTTGACATCAGCTCCTTGTCCAGTTTCTCCTTCACAGCATTCGACAAATCCAACACGCAGGTGACGTCGGACGCTTCCAAGTTAACTGCCTCACAGCCAATGATATTCGATCCACTGCCTTGCGTCCCAGTCCCGCAGTGTCCAGGAATCATGTGCGCTATTGCTCGTTCCATGGACAATGCACCGCCAAAGTAAGTCACCGGGAATGATTTATTACCAGTGATTATAACAGGGGGCGGTGTCGGGATTTTGAGGAGTGGTGTGGTGAGGATACCCGCCTGTGAGCGTGAAAACAACGCGGACATGACTGAACTGACGACAGTGCTGTACGGGGGCGCAATCGCTCCTGAGTTGGCGTCTCCACGGTCTATGTTCACATTAAGAGATGACATCTTGGATTCGTGGTTATCGAAGAGACCTGTTTTGTTCGATAGTCATTAGGCCCAGGAGTCGCGGGGTTTTTCAAATGAAGAAAACGACAGCAAACTTTCAATTTTCCTGAAAGCGAAAGGAATACAGATTTTTCAAATATACCCCAAGGCTACTCATATTATAGTGGACCTATACCAATAGAATCCACAGTAATCCTGAATGATATATGTCGATAATGATAGGAAAAGCGTGATTTACGGTGATCATTATAATATATTCTGTATGTACTTTAATTAGTGATAGACAGTGTTCTGGATCACATATAACAATACTGCATTATACATCCTGCAATCATCATAAAGTACAATGAACGATATTAAATTACAGTGAAGGCCAACTACCGGAACTGGTTTTGTACTTTTCACTGTCCCGGTAGTCAGTAGGCTCCTATCTTCAAAGTAAAAGAAGCAAACCATCATTCGATTAGCGACATCATCCACTTGAACAATATTTATATTATAACCTACCACTTCCCTTAAGAGCTGCCCTGAGAAAAAGCAGCATCAAAAACGCGTCCGAGGCGGCAATGAGAGTATATTGGTATGGCAACTATGTCGACACACAATTAAAAGATGCTGAAGCGAAGGGATGAAGCATTGAAAAGCCTTGCTGTCACCGATGCCAGGCCAGCCCTCTCTCGTTCTCCTCTCGTCCTGTAGGCGGCGACAAGGGCGCACTGACGTGTCTGCGTCAGCAGTGCAGCGAAGCGCAGGAGGCAGCCATGCAGGCGTGCAGCCAGGCGTGCATTTAGGCGTGCGTCCAGGCGTGCAGCCAGGCGTGCAGCCAGGCGTGCGTCCAGCGGGTCTGAACAAACCGCGCACTACTCCGAGCACGCGCGGCGGACCGTCGCACCGCACGGGGGGAGCGCCACAATCAGCATCAGCAGCATGGATCCAGCAGCTGCTGCAGTGGGCATCAGCAGCAGCAGCACTGCAGTGGCGGCTGTTCAACAGTAATAGCTGTGGATATTCAGCAGCAGCGGCTGTGCAGCAGCCTCTTCAACTGCAGTGACATCAGTAGTTTGAGCCGCATCCATAAGCTACTTAAGAAAGAGGAAATCAGGCACCGCAGCGATGCCATCGCGTAAAGCAGCAGCAATGTAAGCAGGACACAGAGCACTAACAGCTGCTGCAGAAGAAACCGAGTCTGCTAGAAGCAAACTAAAACTAGTTATTCTATAATAATAATGTAATTATCGCCGCTTTTGTGGTTCATTCTAATGCGCTACAGGCAAGCCTGTAACGCCGTGTCCGTGTTAACACGGGTTGAACGTCTTTATTGGAGCTGGGTTTTTACGGCCGGATGTCTCTTCTTGTCGCCAACCAGAACAATAAATTACTCTGGATGATGATTATCAGCTAGCGACACTTGTGCGTTTAACAGCCTTGCTGAAGAACATGTAACGCATGGGCTCATAGTTGCCGGCGCCCGGACTCGGATCCAGGTCCTCTGGACTCAAAGTCCAACGCCTTAACCATTACGCCGCAGCGCCTCGCTATTTTTATTCTATCTTCATCAGAATTGGGACAATCGAAATCTACAGCAGCATCGGATGTACTCGAGCAGTTCTTCTAAATTCCAACCAGTGAAGGACAGAAGCAGTACAGTATAGCACAACAATGACAGGGATCAGCGAAATGTATTGAACCCAAAAATCAGATCTGACAACGACCCAAAGGGTCTACTGCATTCAAGATCTGTAACGCGTATATCAACGAGCACGATAATCGGATCCATCGTCCAAATTCTCACCCGCATCCCCCCTCCGCTCCGCACGCTGCGACAATCATCCATGCGGACTGCTGCATCGCTAATTGCGTTGCCGTGGTAACGCGCGCATGGCTGGCTGCAGCCTGCAGGCTCTGCAGGGTATAAGGGCTGCCGGGTATTTAAGGGCTGCAGGGTGTACGCGCCCCGGTCGGTCTTCTCAATATCGCGGATTGACTTCGGTGTGTCGACTAGGCCGGCATTTCGTATAAGAATTTATTTAAAGAGGGTTTAAAGGTATTACGGAATGCTTTTTTCCGTCCACAGATATGTCTACATGAGTGAGTGAACAGAATGCTTTTTCGTCCACGTCAATAAAGTCAAATCAAAAGTTAATCCAACTTGTTTAAAGACAGTGTGTCGTTGTAAAAAAAAATTGGTTTAACGTTTTGATTTCTAAAGGAACGAAGAAAACGGATACGGAACCATAGAAATTTTAACTCATGTCGTATTAGTTTAATAGTCCCCCTTACTAGCATTGGTTTAATGATATTCACCATTACAAGAAGAGGTATACCCAACTAAGAGACATGTAGACAAAGCAAACAGGGTCAGACGCTGTTGGCGTGTTTGACCAAAAGCGGGGAGGATGAATTAACCCCTCTTCGTCCACACAAATCCATGCCCCAGGTCTGCATTGCGGCGAACTCCGCAGCAAGAGCGAGTGCTCAGTGAGCGCCTTATTGCCGACCAGCCTCATTGGCGACCAGTGGAGCGTATACAGGAGCGCAGGAGTCCTGGGCGGAGAAGGAGACTCGCCGATCAATTCAACGCTGCTCAATCACGCCAGCCTTCTTGTGCTGCAGCAGTCGCTGAAGCGTAGGCCCGTCTTTGTATGGTCATCCATGACTGCCTTCATCCGTGAATTCCCGTGAGCAGCGTCTCTCAATGCTATACGGTTTCCATGGTTGTGTTCTCTTGAAAGCGGAGCCTGTTTTGTCACGAATGCGAAGAGTTTGTAAATCAAGCATCCAGTAGTGAAGAACTACTTAGGATTCGCCGGCTACTCTTTGAATATACACACGGTCCTAAAACTCTCTAAACCTAGTCTTTGGAGTTTGGATCCATCGAAGGGTACAATTCGCATTTAAATATTTGCCCTCTCAAACCATTAAATAAAAATAAAAAATAGGTTAAATTTCTAATTTATCATTCTAGTTTGCTACGCCAGATCATAAAATTATTGTCTAGAAAATACAAGAGACTATACTGCTTGATTTTAATACATAAGGTTTAATTTATTTGATGTTTAGGCTACAAATTTCCATAAATGGCATGCACAATGCTTTTTTGCAGGATAAAGACGACAGCCGTCCTTTATCAAGATAAAGAGACAGCAGTATTTAGTGCATTAAAATTTATCATAAATGGCGTTCATATTATGTTAATAGCAACAGTATAATAGGACCCCCAGAATAAGTACAATAATCCGTTCATGCAGACACTACCTGGTAGGAGTGTGCACGAATTCTGACCACTTCAAATGGGTTTAACTTTCAACTGTTTCACACTTGTGCTTTACTCTAACTACATGTACATGTGTGTTATCCAATTTGTTCATCCAGATCTGCTATAACAGGCTGAACACATCGGCACAGTATGATAGGCCTGCATGCGAAATTAAATCACTAACTCTACTGTACTTAGTACAGGGGCGGATCCAGCCCGTCATGCTGGGGGGGGGGCGATTTTGGCCGAAAACCATGATTTTTCCTTTCCGTTCTGAACTCGTGAGCGGGGGGGCGGGGAT
>JAQIWG010005725.1:0-14175 GCA_034695025.1 Chamaedrilus cognettii | reverse complement strand
TATGATAGATAGACTGTCGGATCATCACTATGATAGATAGACTGTCGGATCATCACTATGATAGATAGACTGTCGGATCATCACTATGATAGATAGACTGTCGGAAGGCTGACTCAATTTGACATTCAAATGCGTTCTTGATAATTCGGTACTAGTCTGTAATTAATATGTTTGACATTCGATGTGTTGACAAGTTCGATTTGTCCATTTTGAAATGTTCATTTTTTAATGTTGATATGATATAGCATTTGAGTGAAACAATAAAATGATGTTGGTACAATGACAACGCTTTGCCCAGATATTGTCACTGAAACTTTCCTTTTTGTAGAACTATGGTGAGTTATTTTTCAAAAAGAAATTGGGCTGAATTTTTATTTTTAGTGTTGCGAACATTAGACTCGATGCTCCGTGTATTTAAGTTCACATGAGTGATCTCAGATTTGTAACATGTCTGGCACAACTTGTGTGATCCATCAGGTGTAAGTGGTGCTGTGTGACATTGTGTGATGTGTGCAGCGCCCAAGTCGCCATCCTCTCCAAGCGCCGGTGGAGGAGGAGGAGCGACTGACTCGCAGATGGAAGGCGCGCTCAACAGGAAACATGAATGGGAGTCGAGTGTCAAGAAGTCCTCCAGCAGGTCTCGCGCAACTTGTGTGATAGATCTGGCGCACCTTGTGTGATTGATCTGGCGCAACTTGTGTGATCGATCTGGCGCAACTTGTGTGATTGATGTGGCGCAGCGTGTGTGATCGATCTGGCGCAACTTGTAAGATCGATCTGTCGCAGCTTGTGAGATTGATCTATCGCCTATACTCTACTGGTGTCCAATGTTTTGCGATCTAACTGATTAGTTCTCACCCCATTCCCTCTCACACTACAAGATTCAAAAATTCAAACGGCACGAATGGCTCAATGCTTGTTCATTGTCCAGGTCGTGGGACAAGCTGTATGCTGTGCTGCGCAACAGAAGCCTTGCCTTCTACAAGGACCAGAAATATGCCAAGGCAGTATGTTGTCAACTGCATGCAGATTTTAAAAAAAGATTTTTAGATGATGAGTATTACAATTGCTGGTAAAGTAAGATACTCTATCCAAACTTAAATGGGTTAATTTTTTATGGCACTCTTAGCTTCCCGAAATATAAAACGACACCGCGCTATATGGTCTATCATACAGTTTAGTAGGCCTAGGTGAGTTGACTTTTCTAATGAATTCCTTAGTTGTTTCATGAACTGTTGAGATCTTGTCTGGATCTCAGATCTGGCAACCAATCACATCGTATGAAATGGATCATAGATTAGAGCGTCACTCTGCAGATTGTGTGGATGATGCCATGATCTTGAATCTAATTCCTTGATTGAGCACCTGGATGTAAGTTAGCCTAATCTAGATGTTAAGGTGAGGTAAGGTACTCAATCCAAGCAGCCTGTTGACCTAGATATATTGTTGTACCCAGGACCCATTGACCTACTTTCATCACGAGCAGCCCATTGATCTAGATGTATTGTTGCTCTGAGGACCCTTTGACCTACTTTCATCACGAGCAGCTTGACCTAGATGTATTGTTGTGCCCAGGATCCGTCGGCCTATCACAAGCAACCCGTTGACCTAGATGGCGCCACCGTGACTGCAGCGACCAATTACACGAAGCGTCCGCACGTCTTCAGGATCAAGCTCATCGGCGGAGCAGAGTTCCTCTTTCAGTGCAAGAACGATGTACGTAGCTGTGTGTATATATAGCACTTCCTCTCTCGGTGCCAGTACTAAGTAAATATACGTGTGGCCTTTCTCTTAAGATGTCATGCAGAAAATATCATGCTTCAGGTAGGGGGGGGGGCGACAAAAGGGTAAACAATTAGGGGGTGATAATTAGGTGACAATTAGGGGGTATTGACATGTGTGATGTCTTGGTAAATTTTGCTGGCAAGTACCTAAATATGCTTTTAACGTGCAAAAAAATTAGCAGAGCTTGCACTAGAACAAGGTTGGTGGAGTAGCCGCTACTTTTTTGGGGGGTTCAAAATTGTGTGCCAAGGAGGGGAGTCAATTTTAACTTTATGGATGGCCCCTAATGCAATCTGAGCAATACGTTCAGTTGTTCAATTTATAGGTTCTGTGTAATATACCTTCCATTTTAGTTCGAGAGCAACATACTATTCTTCTTAGTTCCGGTATAGAAATGATATTTACACTGTACACATGTCATGTCATGTAGACAGTGTACATGTCATTTCTAAACTGAAGTAAGAAGGGTAGCCTACATGCCTTGTTGTTGCAATGACAATACAGAAATTTTATCTTACAATAAAATCTGAAAAGTATTACGTATGCCATTCGAGTGCTTTGTACTTGGTGATTTTGACAGATCATCTCTACGACAGTTCAGCAGAAGTCCATAAGACTTCTCCATTTCTGAATTTCTGTCATTCCACGTCTGTAATCTGAAACTTGTTTCCTCATCTCGCTGTACATGGGAAAATGATCCTCCGCGTGTCCGCGCAGGAGGAGATGAGCGCGTGGATCGCAGAGCTCAAGGTCGCCGCCAGCGACGACGCCTCCGCCGCCGGTCAGTCGCACACGCTGCCCTCAGGGGCGGGGGGGGCTCGCGACGAGCCCAAGCGTCGATCTTTCCTCACCATGGGCAAGAAGTGAAGGTGAGTCCCTGCAGGCCGGGGAACAAAGAATTGGCTTGCAGCCCAGAGCGCCTTGGGTGAGTCGTAATAGCGACTAAAGAAGGGGGAGTGGTTCTGTGCCTGCGCTCTTGTACAGAACCGGACTGTCTTTGTGCTACAGATGGTCCCTAAACTACAAAAAAAGGGTGAGTCTCTCGACCTGCAAACTGCTGCTGCGCTGGAGCAAAAAGGGGACATTGCCCCATCAACTCAGAGAGTTAGCCCTCCCACCAGCCCCCTCACTTTTAGCCTCATTTTGCGCCCCCCTCAACTGCCATTACCAAAACTATCTCCCCCTTTGCTCCCTCTCACAGGAAAAAAATCCGGGCGCCGCCACTGCCCTCACTTTACATACTCTGCTTGTATTTATCTCATATCTGATATATTTTATGCATTTACTATTACGTTTTCTTCATCTTGAATACTATTCAAGCGTATCAGCATTCACGCGGAACAACGGATTTTGTTTTTGTTTCATCATCCTAAATTCATGCTCTCCCGGGTTGCAATATTTTTTTCATATATCCCGTACAGGACTCCTACCTTCTACGCCCTCTGCAGACTGTATATGATGCAACTTAAGACCCGTCGTCCAATGGTTGTGTCTTTTTTTATTTCTTGCAGGGAATTGTCACGGCTTCAGCGATGCTCAGAATGATAAGATCGCTAATTTCTACGCGGAACCAAGGTTTTGATGTTTTTACATGCTAACATATTGTTGATAAAATTTTGATTTTGCTTGCTGCATGACGTATTACAGAAGCAGTGAAAATAGTTCCGATATGTTTTGAGCTGTAAATACTGCCAGTTAGAGGCTGGCTCTTTTAGTTGATACACTTTTTGTTAGAAAGAAGAGATGGCAACATGTCCCTGTGAAACTTTTGATGGAAGCGGCGAATTGTTTCATTACTTGCTGAGGAGAACAGGACTTTCTCTAACCTTTATCAAAACGGTTAAATTTTGTGGAAAACATTGGAGATGAAATGCGAGCGGATGCGATCACCTTGCAGATTTGCTTTTTAATGGTTGATAGTCACTGAAGTGTCGGGCCAGGTGGCGCTGCAATGTCGGGCGCTGCAAAAAATCATTCAGTAGGGATGAGT
Organism: Chamaedrilus cognettii; assembly: GCA_034695025.1. Lineage (NCBI taxonomy): Eukaryota > Metazoa > Annelida > Clitellata > Enchytraeida > Enchytraeidae > Chamaedrilus > Chamaedrilus cognettii. Next base: position 10,400 of record JAQIWG010005725.1, on the reverse strand, counting down.
GCAGTAGCGAAGTTCAAGTTGGATTGCATCTTTATAGTCAGCTGTTAGGTATCGAATATCTGTTCTGTCAGAATTGTTCATGGTTTAGATTTAGTAAATTTAGCAGTAAAGAAGGTATGCTTCTCTTCAAACTATTGTTATTTTGGATTCAGAAGTTTTTAATGTTGTCATTTGATCTCTCTTTCCCCGATTAGTTTCAGAGTCCTTGGCGGCATTGCCTGGCTTAAAATTAGATAATTTATTAGAAAGAGTTGATTAGATTGCACTAGAATTGCTACTAGAATTAGCTACTCGTACTACAATTGCTCTACTCTAATTGCATTAGAGTAGAGCAGATAACACAGTTGTTTCCTGGTGGATACTGGATAGGGCTATGAATTGTCAAGAGGCATTCCTCTAATGTTGCTTCATGTGACGTTTATATAGCAGCATTTTCATTCTCCCTGTGTATAGCGTATAATTTTTGCTTTAGTTTGATAATTGATTCCTAGACGAAACGAAATTTAGATTTGCATAGCAAAGTTGCTAGTTGTTGCTTGTGAGACTTAAGTATTGACATGTCCGATACGACTTTAGTATTGATATGCTCAATGCACGTAGTTGCTCGTGACTCGCTTAGTCGTATTGGATTGAAGGATATTTGTTGTGTTTTTTCTTTAGTAAAATATTTAAGGGAATTAGTGCTTTGAATACTTGGAATAAAATTCTGTATTTTTGTTGATTCTGCGCTCTATCCCTCACATTGTCGGGATTTCGTAATTAGCAAATGCTTATGTATTATTTTAAGATGACAGACTTTACCCTACAGTGAAAGAGGTTACGCCGCTAGACCCTCACCCTGAATGATTGGTGCAATAATGAACAAGTGATTGACTTGATATTCTCTTTCATTTAAAATGAAGTAAATGGACCTCAAGTTTGTTGCTAGTTTTTTATTTTGAACAGACCAACAGATTTAATCCAATGCTTCTATTTCGATTTGATTGGTTATTAACTGCACTAAATGAGTGCAGTATAACAAGATCGCATTGAATGGCTAATTCAGTCGCCTGAATGATGATTACAAGTATTCTAATCTTTTATGTGATTCAGTGTTTACCTGTGCTGAAATGATATTATAATTATTACATACATGTTTGATTATTCCGACAACTTGTCGATAAAGACGATGTGTGTAGTGTCGTCCGTTTCATTGGGTGTCGCCATGAAGTGTTTTAGCTCTGTTCTTTGTGTCTTATATTTGCAACGGGCCTAATTACAGTATGAGCGCGGCTCGATAATTATTCAATGTCTAATTGTTTTTTACATATATTACAAGTATTATTTTAGTGTTTAGTCATTCCATGAGGGGCTAGACTGGGGTGAATCCTGGATTTGCATAGTATAAAATGGTAATGGTCCAGAATTTTTGCTATGTTTTACCATTTAATTTAATGGACGAAGCGTTGCGGCCGAGTGGTCTAAGTCGCGGAGCTTGGATTACGAGCTCGACAGTGCGTCGGTTCGATTCCCGGCCGCGGCAAAGATTTTGAGTCACTTCGTGCACCCTTGGCAAGGGTGGTCTAAGTTCGTCAGCCCTGCAAATAATCATCCATTAGGGTGGAATGCAGTAGAGAAAGTTAAGTCGAAGTTAATACGGCTCGTATAATTTCTTTTCGCGATAATTTTTTCGGTAACAAAATAGTTTTGAAGTTTAGGCTTATATTTGCAACTCGGTAATATTTTCAGACCTGTATATTTTGATCATGTCCGATTCTTAAATTGGTAAAGAAGTAAACATTGCTGTGCGCGATCGGTCAGAGGAGATTCAAGAGTTTTCTACACAAGAATTTAGCCTAAGTTGTAAGAAAAGCTTTCATCTCGACATAATTTTCTTCCTCGAAAAATACTCTAGCCCTTGGTCATTAACGGCTGCCCAGAAGGGCTTATTCTACTTTGCAATGACTCGAATTCAATTTTTTTTTATTTCACAGAAACTGCCTTAAAGATTATTAGCAATAGTATTCATTATTTTCTTGCGTATGTTGTTGATTTTGTTTGTGCCTTTGCGAACCGTTTCGATTTGATAAGTATTGTATCAGGTATTGTTGATTCTTATGCGCCTTTTTGAACCATTTACGTTATTTTGCTGTTCGTAATAAGCTGTTTCTGTCTAATTTTCATTTAATTGATTGCTTTCCATCAGATATTCTAATTGCTAGCAGCATTTACTCAGAGCATTCCAAGAATTGAGCATCTGCGTACGTTCGTTTTCTGACAGTATCCGCTCGCTGTATCCAGTACCGCACTAAACGGCAATAATTTTCTTCTCTTCACACTGTTTGGCTATTTAGAACATATTTAGCAATAATTACATCTTCCCCCTAGTGCTTAGGCTGCCAGGCTGTATGTAAGTCACTGAGATATTAAGTATTATCGCGTGTATGATTCAATTTCGAGTATTTTATTTTTATAGTTTTAATCGACTTAATCGATGTTTGTTAATTCTCTGTTCCTCTCAAGTGATATTCTTCAGTCAGCTCTGACTCGGAGCTTCTATTTTCTCAGCCTCTTTCATTATTTGGAGCTTCTTGACAATGGTATTGCTCGTTGCGAATGTATGCTAACAAAATAATTATTGTAACTTGTATGCTGGCATGGCTTTATTTTGGCATATTTGATTTTAATGCAACGCAGATAAGTAAGATACAGATGAGCAACGTTACATTAATGCGATGCAGATAGGCAAGACGTTAGCGGATAAACAAGACACTAAAGATAACCAAAAAGCTAACAGATAAGCAAGGTAACTACGTTGTATTAATGTAATGCGGATAAGCGAGATCGTAGATGAGCGAACTTGAAGAGGATTAGCTATATATATAATTAATAATTCATTTATGTCATAATTAACGCTCGTTCATGTTTTATTGTAGGCCTATGCTAAGTCTTTGCGTTTATTGTTCACAATGTTTGTTCCTGGTTAGTCCGTGTTGTGCTTAAAATTCTAAATTGCGGACGATGTTATTCGTCTTAGATGATACTTTTGATGACCATAATTGTTATACCGGTTATTGTCATTGGCACGTAGTCAGTAGCCTCATGGTAATAGTTTTTGTAATGAATACCAATATGCATACGATTTTTATTAGAATTGATAATCGCAATATTATTGTAGTCATAATTAGTGATGTGCTGAAAACATTAACTGCGCTTTTGGTTATTATAAGGCAATAAACCTTCCCTTCTTGATCGGTGTGTGTAGTTTCAGAATTTTTCATCAAATTAGTTTCTTGATTTGGAAGAAAAAATTTCACACTAATTTTTCATAAAATTCTATCATATTTTTTAAGAAACTTCTAAAATTAAAAAATCGCTTTACAAATGCAATTGATTAAATACAGTACATTTTAATCTGTTAAAAAATTTCTATTAGAATCCTCATGTATGGTGATAATCATGCTCTAGGTACCTACCATGTCCCTGATGCAAAACGACCTGAAATTGTGCATTTTCGGGCAATAAAGTGACTATCCGATGGATTTTCTTACAATCAAGTCAACGGGCAAAGAGCTAAACACTCAAAACCTCTAGTGCACTGCCAAACGGCTGATCCCTGGCATTCAACCTCCACATCAGAGTCAGTCTTCCATTCTCGTCATATTTTCAGAGGATTGTCTTCGGTAATTCATCTATCAGTGTTGACACTCCAGGAATCCTGTTTTATCTGGTGGTTTTTCGATCCATCTACGTGTCGGCCTAGCCTATTGTGGTCAAGTAATTTCTAGTTGCAATTTTTTACCGAAATCTTGTGGTTTTTGGAATCAAAATGTTTCGAATAAGCCCAAGTTTTGTTCCTTGTACATGTTAATTTTGCAGCAGTTTGCAATTTGCAATTACATTTACAAGGTCATTTTTCATTACATAGAAGCTCTTTTGCAATTTTTGACTACAGTATTCCTCACGGAGTTGACTAGACAAGAAGTTGAAACTTTTGTTAAAAGTTGAAACTAAGGTGACTGAAACATTTCGTTTCGAATCTGTATTGAACCGACACTCTTTTGCGCTGATCTATAGTTTTAAAACTATAAAAAAAACTTATTTTCTTGCAAACATTCTAAAAACCTAAATCAGTTTTTAATGCAAAAGAGCACAAGAAACCTGTGCTGTTTTTCGACAAAAACCCTAGAAATGCACAGATTTGGTGTATTTTGATGTAACTAACTATCGCTGTTGTTATTTTTCTCGTTTTTCACAAATCTTGTGGCTTTGCATCAGGCTTGAGTGGCAACACGGCCGGTAAGTATATTTCTCTGGCGTCCGGATTGCCAAAAAAATACGCCAAGAACTCGTGCCTGTATAAGAAATATACGTCAGGGTTTTACTTTGGTGTCAAATTGGTGTCGTAGTGAATAATATAATTCTAGCGCCTTCGACCAAAACTAGAATATTGTAGGCCTACAGCGACGACATAACCATTGATACCTGGCGTCTGGAGACGACGGTCGGATGATTTGTTGGTCGTCCCGAAACGGGGTACGATTTTTGAGCGTCGGTGTCCGAGCTTCTCGCGTCATACACGCCGCGACGCCAACGTACATAATCAGCGCGGCGCTAATCTGAGAAGAATTAACAAAGTCACGCGACTTTAAAGAGAAGCGGCTAGCAGCGACGTTTATCCTGTGCACATCAACGTTTGATTTGTTGCTTGATTGACATGCAACTGTCAATCATAGCGCGAGAAAATTTATTTCATTTTAAAATTGGGGTTAAGGCCCCGTTAGGGTTAGCAAGTTGGGGATAGGGCTGAGTTCGGGTCAGAATTTGGATTTGGATTTGGATTTGGATTTAGGGCTAGTCAATATCATAAGTTGTCTTTGAAGTGGGCGTGGAATGTTTGCAGGCAGGCGCCGCCGTTAGACGCTTGTCTCTAAACTTCAAAGGAAAATCTCGGCGGATCAGGTGATCATCACACGCCTCTTGATCATCATCAGCTTCTAGTTCCGCGTTACTTCAATATTCGGCGAAATTAATTCTTAATTCAGGATTAAAACGTCAACGTTCAGGAATCAACATGAGATCGTTGGTCGGCGACGCCGCGATAGTTCTGCTCGTCTTCTGTGCGACAGCCAACGCCTTAGTATGGGTGCCCTGCAACGACGGTACGATGAATTAATTATTGGACTCAATACGGGTTTTGTAAACTTGCCTAATATAAGTATTATAAGCTTGCTCCACCAAATGTAGTTTTATTTAAAATAGAGCGGAAGCTCCCGAATGAATAATCATACCGGAGTATCGTAATGAATTGAAAGATTTAAAGTTGTTTCTCGTGTCTGAGCAGTCGAATGCGACGTAGTTAAAATTATTGATTCATTTCGCATTAATGTGCCGTAATTGTTATTACATTTATTTGAGTGCGGTACGAGTAATTAAGATTTTTCATGCCATGAACTTGATTGCATGCAGAAGTTAAGTCTCTTTATCTGAACTGAGCTGTGACTTATTTTAACTCAAACTCGTATCATTTTTTGAGCACAAGTTGCCCAATTAATTACGGACACTGTGTTGTGTAGCTTCAATTAAATATTATTTGCTTGAACTTGTAGTTCAGACAAAAGGAAAGGCTACCAAGGTGATAGTAGTGGGGTGTGAGCAGACGCCGACTTGCTCCCTCAAGAAGGGCCTCAACGCCTCCATCGAAATCGATTTCACTATCGGTGAGTCCTATGAACTGCATCTATTGTTTTCGACAAAAGTCGTTAGCTGTAAATCGGCAAATCGGCTTAAATTTCACTAGATGCACTATTTAAGGCATAGACTATTATTCCCAAACATTATGTGCAGTATTGTGCAATATCTTACTAATCATTGTGAGGATCTTTATATGCATATCTTTTTAATATTTTAATTATTAGTAATGTACTACACTGCTTGTATAAATTAAATTCTAGGCCTATATAAATGTAGGTGCAATCTACGATTGCATAATTTCTTGCGCAGATGAAGACTCGACGAGTGCAAAGTCAGTGGTGCACGGCATCATCGCGCACATCCCAGTGCCGTTTGCGCTTGACAACCCTGACGTGTGCAAGGACTCTGGGGTCCAGTGCCCCCTCAAGAGCGGATCGTCGTACGCATACAAGACCAACATCTTCGTCAAGACCCTTTATCCGGACGTAAGTCTGTCATCGCATTTCTGTTTGTTTTTTATTCAGCGATAATTTACTATTCCAACGAATTGTCATGACATAAATGTCAGCTGGCTCCAGCGGTCAGTTGAGATTATTTAGTTAACAGCTGTATGCATGGACTACTATTTAGATCTGTGTATTGTTTCATTGCTGTTGCTGATTTAATTTATTGTAAATTTGTAGAAGTGTTGTTGAAAAGAATTCTATTATATTGAATTTTTCATCTTTAATAAATTTAATTTTTCGTCTTCTTTGAGAAATACATTGATATATTTTATTTATTTTCCACAAGACATTCCGGTGTCTGGACGTCACCAGTACTCTGTGACCGGAACTTCTCCAGTGGTACATATTATTCAACAATATTATTAAATGCATGTTATTTCACCAATGCGCAATCAGTTCCTAACTGCAGGACGGAATTGAAGTAAATGAAGTTCCTTGGGGCCTGAGACAGGAATGTGCTCCCTTACACTTCACTGGTTGATGCTATTCAGGACTTATCAATAGCGGATTACTATGAACTAAAACTAACTGACTGACTTTTTTAATGTCTATTAGATTAATATCTGTGTTTTCACACAGGTCAGACTATTATGAACTCTGTTAGCTAATGATAATGAGACGCTATTATGTGTGTCTATTATGTTGTATTGGTTAGATCAAGCTGAAGGTGAGGTGGGAGATTCAGGATGATAAAGGCAACGATGTCCTGTGCATCGAACTGCCTGCAAAGATCGACGGCTCAAACAACACGCCCAAGAGCCGCAGCAACCCCCTGCTCTACAAGTCTCGGCAGAAGCTGTGAAGCGCTTCAATACAAGCGTTGCATTCGGCTAATACTGTAAAACGTGATACTGTAAAACATGAAATTTTAGCTGCATGTTCTTTTTGAGGTTTTGCTGCTTAGAAATTTTCTACTCCGCTACTGAATTTTCTTGTGTTTGAGGACTTACCATTATAATAGCTTCTGCAGCTTTATATTTGCTGCATGTAATTTTCATGAGTTCTATTCGCGAAATTCGCAAATACTACATGCACGCTAAACTTTCATGTTCTACAGTATTTTGCATGCATATAATTTTGTCAAATTTTGCGAATCGGTAAAACTCGCAAAAATTACACGCGCGAAAATTAAGCTGCAAAAGCTATAATTATATCAGGGCAGTCCTTAAAAACGCAGAAATTTAGTGTTGTAAAATTTCTGACAGGCATACCACGACAATAGCATGCAGCAAATGTTTCATGTTCTACAGTAAAAGAGAATCTTCAGAGAAACGGGAAACACCTAAAGGTCTCGGAATAAAGCTAATGCGTGACTCTACATCATAGGATTTTATAAACTTTCTTGATGAGAGTCATTTCAGCAGGGTCTGAAATAACGCAAAGGAATTCTATTCTAAATCATTTAGTTAAATTGAGCGCTAATATAGCTGATTATTGGAAAGGAAATACATAGAAATCATTGGATACTTGTTTCCTTAAGTAAAATTAATGGCACAAATCTTGCGCATATAAAAAATCAGATGTTTGAGAAGAAACTCTGATATGTTGCAGGTTCTCATTCCTGTGTTCAAAATCTTGTGAATGAAGTAGGGAAATGGATTGCAGAAAATGAATTTTGTTTAAGGAACTTCAAAAATATTTGAGTCGAAAGATACTCTAAATCTTCCTGTGCTTTGCTTTCCTTGTTGGCAATCTATGCCTTGGCAAAATGGTCGATTTTGGACTAAGGTTATTATTGGATGCTCATCTTTGCTATAGAAATTTTATACAGTGTCATGTAATCGCTTATAATCTCGTATACTGATTGTTTATAGCTTAATTAGCATGATTGTTTGGTCAGTAAGTAAAATATTGCGAACTTTATGCTCGTAATATTTTTACAAGCTGAGTTAATGCCTTGGGCTTGATTTCAGTACGCCTTGCATGATATCTCTCTAAGCTTGAGATATCCAATCAGTGCTGTTTTTTGTCAAAATTTGGGTCAAGTCTGATATTTTTCAGAAATGGCTAACCGTAGGATATCTGCTTGCCCTGAAATCGAGCCTTTCGCGCTTATTAATATTATTTAAATAATTATTTTTTCACAAATAGTATTCTGGCCAAATGTATGCATTAATTCGGATCTTGAATTGTGACTGATTACTACCAAATGAGCATTTATGTTACTTTCATGACATTTAATTATAATTAACATTCTCTGTCTACATTTAAAATCTAATTTATTGAATAAACTTAGATCATACCCCTTGAGTTTACAACAGTTGATTAACCATATAGAAAGGCATTGTACCACTATTTTGAAATTATTTAAATATTGTGTGATATATTATTCATTTAAATTTAATTAATTGATAAAAACAATGTCATTTGACATTGCGGTCATAAGTCGGGTGCTTCGTATTCTTGATATAGCTTTAAATTTTCACATTAAATTTTGTTCTCTTAAAAACAGATCTAATTCGAAACTTCGATAGATGTTGTTGAGCATAATAATTATTGATGTCAACTACATTCTAGTCTTGGTGCTTTATTATAGTAGAATCACACGTGATTATGAATACAATATTTATACAATAATTAATACAGTAATATTTAGGCCCATTTGTTCAATAGAGAGTTATTTGAACCATAGTTGAGTGATCGAGGATTATTTGAATAACTTCCTAATATTGGCGTGTAATTCAAACAATCCTGGATCAAATTTGCCCATTCTGATTGGATCGTCATTTTTGTCCTTTGATCATTTAAAACCAAATAACTCCCAATTGAACGACTGGGCCTAAGTAATATTAAGGCCGAGTTGTTCAATAGAGAGTTATTTGAACCATAGTTGAACAATCAAGGATTATTTGAATAACTCCCCAATATTGGGTGTTATTCAAACAATCCTGGATCGAATTTGCGACATCTGATTGGATCGTGACGTAATTTTTGTTCTATGATTATTTTAAAACAAATAACTATTGAACAACTGGGCCTAAGGCCCAGTTGCTCAATCCAGAGTTATTTGGTTTTAAATAATCATACAACAAAATGACGTCACGACCCAATCAGATCGTGCAAATTAGATCCAGATCAGTCAAATAACAATATAGAATAATAATAATAATAATAATAATAATAATAGCCAATATTGAACAATTGGGCCTTAATTGTCTAATTGAGAAAAAAGGAAATTCTGATTTACTCGATGAGTTAGTATATATAGTTAGCATATACGTGCCCAATCACTAGAGAAGCTCTGATATTATACAGCTTGATGTAAAACCACTGGTAGAACTATGGATCATTGGAAGTTGAGTATAAGTTAGGCCTCGTGGCTAGACACTTCCAGTTGATCGCGACTTCAGAGTCTTTTTTATGACAACAACAAACGTGATTGGAGGATTGGTATGCTGTCGTTATTCAGTTCAGCATTGTGTAAAATAAAACCGGAACCGAAAGTGTAAAGCCACTGTATATTTCAATGTGCACCCCGATTAATTAGTGCTTCTTTGAGGCATTCTTAATTTTTTGCGCTTTTTTCTTCTCTAAATGTGCATATTTCACTCTCTCAAAATTCGACATTGAACCGGCCAAATTTTATTTTTGGTTCAAAAATAAAGTGCCCAATTACTGAAAAAAACCATATTTAAAAACTAAATTGCAGAAAAAGGCCTTTGTCCTTACTGTCCCTCCCCTCACCCTATTCCTGACTTCATTCGCAGTGGAAACGTGCTTTGTCACTCTAAAATAGTAAAAACGTAGTTTTTATGGCCAAAGAAACAATGATGTTCGTTTTCCCCACTACCAATAGATCTTTTTCATTACAGTTAGTGGCAGCACTGGTTACATTGGCAGAATACGGCCAAATATGGCGGCTCGCACTGCTGAGCTAAGGCATCAACACCCGATCAGCACTGGCTAATCTTTAACACAGTGGGAGCGAGAGCTTGGATTTACTACAATTTTTCTTTTCACTAGTTAATGATAATCAAAAGCGGCCGTAGGACATTAGTTGCCATGATTGTGCATGTACCACCTCCACGCTGTTCTGTGTAATGAATTATCATGATCTTAATCACTGATCTGCGTGAAAAAATATAATGATTAGAAATTGACAAATTAGGGGTAGCCATAGGCAGCGGCGTCGCCACGGGGGCGTCCCGTGGGGTCTGGACACCCCCACTTTTTTCTGGACAGGTCCTGAGATTCGTGTAGATCCGTTTCCGTTGGGTTTTT